>PVJA010002571.1:0-105124 GCA_004027025.1 Myocastor coypus
AAAAAAAGAAAAAAAGGATCAGTTGCCAAACTAGTGGAAAATTGTCTTCCTTCTAAACCTTCCAGTCCAGTGTTTCCCATATACTCCATAGTTTTTCCCTAAAATCATATTTTCAAAAGGTAAGTAAAAATATTTTATTAGATGGAAGTAACATAATAAAGTAAATCTTTAAAATTCTACATACTGTAAGTGGTTATGTATCAACAATGTCTAAGTGTTCATTACTCAAACTAATATTTTTGCTAAGTAGTAGAAGTGCATCATTAATTATTTATTCTTTTGCCAATTCCTACTTGAAATTACAGCCTGGATAATTCCATAAATTTAATCAACATTTGTGAAGAACATCTATCATAAACTTTCTGCATCTGGACCATGGAGTATTAGTTACAATATAGACCATATGCTAATGGGCAAGAGAGGATAAAGTCTTTAAAAATTAATTGTGTGTCAAGAGAACAGCTGCTAGCATGGTATGAGATATGTTAATTATTCATCAAGAAAAAGTATTTTGGCTCATTTTTTTACAAAAATTTAACCTTGACCTGTTGAGCAGGAAAATATAGCTTTGCAATATTGTGAAAAAGTCAGAAATGTTCACACATGAATGAATATTAGATTTTGAACCCGTTAAACTTTATTTTAAAAAAGAAACAATGACACAAGAGGCTGTTTAAAGATACATACTTTCATTGAATGAAATTAAAATGAACCAAGTGTCACAGAGAAATTAATGGCCTTGGAAAATGTTTATTATTCATAAAGTTGTTAATTCCCTTTTTTATGCTTTCCTTTGATGTTTTCGATCAAGCCACATCTGCCCATAAATTTTGCTATCATATCCAATACTTTATCAGTAGGAAAATCCATGATCATCAAAACATTAATTTTAACTATCATGCACACTTAATACCACTTTCTATATTTCCTCCAAATTATTCAACATGATAAACCCCAAAATGTTCAATTAATAATTTTGTCACTCTATTTGTAAGCTCCAGCTCCTATATTATTGAACTGAGTTTCTTTCCTCACTGTACTCAAGCTATCTACCACTTACTTTCTTCTACTTTCCTGAGAAAACAAAAACAAAACCAAAAAAAGGATCATGATCAAACCATCTATGTACACAATCCAACACCATGCATCTACCATTAAGACAGACAATAACTGGGAGAAAGTATGGTGCCTTGTTATTTGTGTGTTACTTTTAGCACGCTAGTGTGCCTGCATCCGTTCCCCACTAGTCAGTCCCCTTCATCACGAGAGAATAGAACAGTTTCATTAAGTACCTCAAATTTCCAGGATCCTATCTTGTCATCATAAAAATGGGAGGGGGGTGCTTTAAAAAAAAAAAAAGAGAAAAAGCATAAAATGAAAGGAGGAAATTATCCACTTGTCCATTAAAAGAGACACTGTGTCTTCTTCTCTTTTGTAGCAGCGCATTAATTGCCTCCACTCAGTGTAAATTAAGCACTCTGGACTCCCGTGGCCAGTTACAAACAGGCTCCACGTTGAGTAAACATCCTGGTCACTTCAGCAGTTTAATCCTGTGGTAATTTCTACTCCAAATATTTTCTTCTTTCTGTGACAAGATATTTTCATATTCAGCTGAAGGTTTTTTCCTATTTCTTGTTCTGGGCTTACCCTTATTTTTCACATGTAATTTTCAGAGCAATCTGGACTCAGTCTTTCATTGCCACCCATTATTGATGGGCAAACAGATCCACTGACTTTGGACACGCCATTCAGTGGCTTCAGAGCTTAGGTTTTACAGTAACATATATTTGCATGCAGTTGCCTAAAGTACAATTTTATTTATATATTAATAAGGTATTATAAGGGTTTTCAAAGAAACCACTCTTTTCTAAAATTTGGAAATAACATCTCTAAATTGATCTTAAAATTCTTATATTTCCTGTACTGATCCAAATAATTATTCATTATTAAAAGAGGCTAAAGTAAACCACGAGAGTTCTACCTGTGAGCCACAGTTGGACATTCCTCTAACATGTAATGGGTAATGTATCCAGGGTTTCCCAATGAATATTTAATAGAATAGATTAATTTTTACTACAAATAATTGCCTTCCCTCTTGTTTTGCTTCTCGTCCTTTTTAATTCTATCTAATTTACATACTGTTTTATACTTATTTATGTGACAGGTGTGGCACTTGAAACAAAATTCAGTTTTACTAAATTTAAGTGTTGTCTCACTTACTGGCTTATTAAATGGTAAATTTTAATTATACTTTACCACAATTTCTCAGGTGACACTACTTCTTCAACGGTGGTTGCTGACAGTTAGAAATTTAAAAAGTTTTTCTTGTTTCAGAACTTTTGTTTGTTTGTTTATTTATTTTTATGACCGGCTCAGCCTGCCCTGAGGGCAGGGCTGGCACAGCATGTGGTGCTGGGGGTCGAACCTCAGTTCCTGCAGCCGCCCAAGCTTTCTCAGGCAGGCGCTTTAGACCACTGAGCCATCCTGCTGGGCCCTAAAAAATTTTTAAGAAATTAAAAAGGAGCAAAAATTTAAAAATTAACAGCTACTTTTAGTAGATCAGCAGAACAGCAGTGCAATTAGCCATGCTATCCTGTATATATACATAAAAATATCATTTGTCCTTTCTTCATTTTATCTTTTTTATCATCTCATTTGCTTGTTCCTTTTGGAAGTTTCTTTCCCTTTTACAGAATCTATTATAGCTTTCAGATTCTATTTGCTCTTTCAAGTATAAGAATACTAGATATAGGGCTCAGCGGGATGGCTCAGTGGTCTAAAGCGCCTGCTTGGGGAAGCTTGGGCGGCTTCAGGCACTGCGGTTCGATCCCCGGCACCACATGCTGCGCCAGCCCTGCCCTCGGGGCGGGCTGAGCCGGCCATAAAAATGAGTGCATAAACAAACTAAGGTTCTGAAACAAGAATAAAAATAATAAATTTTTTTTTTTTAAAAAGAATACTAGATATTGACGTATCAGTCAGTGTAAGAATACTAGGGGGACAATATAATATTTTCATATGCTGGTCGGTCTGTCTCACTTTGGGGTATGGTTTCTAGTTGCATCCATTTATCTATAAAAGCTTCAGAATTCTGTTTTTCTAGCTGAGTAATATTCCATCATGTAAAAATACCACATCCTTGTTATTCATTCTTCATTTGATGGACATTTGGGTTGTTTCCAAGAGTTAGAGATGACAGATTGCACTGCTATAAACATTGGTGTTCATATATCCCTGTGGTGTAATGTTTTCAGTTCTTCTGGAAAAATCTCCAGGAGGGGAATTGCTGGATTGGATGTGATTACAACCCTAGCTTTATTATTCATTCATTTATTTATTTATTTATTTATTTATTTATTATTTAATTATTTATTTATGTTAGGGAAAGGTCTATAGGGTGTTCAGGATCTCACTACTAGATCAGACTCATAGTGACGTGCCTGTTTATAGCCTCCCAAGAGCTGGGATTACAGGCACATGCCACCATGCCTAGTGGCTGGAACCCTGGCCCATGCACCTGCTTGCAGGTGCTTTAATCCACTCAGCTATTTGGCTGGCCTTAAAGGGCTTGCTTATTTATTTATTTATTTATTTATTTATTTATTTATTTATTTAAGCCCTAGCTTTTTTGAGGAATCTCCACAATTTCCACAGTTGCTGTACCCATCTGCACTTCGACCCCCAATGGAGAAGGGTTCGTTTTTCCCCATAGCACCTCCCATATTTGTTATTAGTTGATTTCTTCATGACAGCTATTCTTTCTGGTGTAAAACGGAATCTCAGTGTTGTTTTAATTTTCATTTCTTGAATGTTCAGTGATATTGAAAATTCATTTATATATTTATTTGTCATTTGTATTTATCTAAGAATTGTGTATTCATCTCAGATGTACATTTGTGGATTCAGTCTTTGAGTTTGCAGGGGGCTGATTTTTCAAATTTTTTTATATGCTCTAGGTAGAAGTCCTATGTCTGAGGGACGATTGGCTAAAATTATATCTCGATTCATGTGTATTTTTTTCAACTCTGTTGGTGATTTCTTTCGATGTGCCGAATATTTTTTGAATAGATGAGATTCCAATTGTTGGTTATTTAAAGTATTTCCCGCTCTAGTTGGCTTTTTTATGAGCTCTTTATCTACGCCTATCTATTCATAATTTCTACCTACTTCTCTTCCAGTACATTTAGTCTTTCTGTTTTAATATGTAAATATTTGATCCATTTTGACGGTAGTTTAGTGTATATTGATAGACATGTGTCTAATTTTAACCTTTAGAATGCAGAAAACCAGTCTTTTCCAGTATGGCTTATTCAAGAAGCTACACTTTTGTAAGTGTATTTTTAACAAAATAATTGGAAATGTTTGGTAAGCATATGTCTTTAGTGAATTCTGTTTATTTATTTATTCGTCTGTTTATTCATTTATTTATTGTTATACTATGGCAGGCTCAGCTTGCCCTTGGGTTGGGGCTGGCGCAGCATATGGTGCAGAGGATTAAACCACGGTCCCTGCGGTTGCCTAAGCTTTCCTAAGCAGGTGCTTTAGACTGCTGAGACATCTCGCCAGCCCAGTGAATTCTGTTTAAAATTGAGAATTAAGCAGTTTTTTTCTTAGAGAGCATGAAAATCTAAAAGTAAATCTTAAGATTAATATTTGTGATGCACTTGGGTTTGTGAAAATTGCCTGTCACAACAAACTAGCAAGCAAAAAAGATTGCAGTAGGTTGGAGAGAGGGTGAGGTGAAATTGTAGCGAAGGAATGGGAGGAAATGAGTTGGAAAAATATAGAATAAATAGCTCACTATAGAAAAGTAGATGCGATTTCCTTTCAGTGCAGAATTTATCTCGCTACACTGTTTGCGGTACGGTTGTTAAATAGTGAAGCATTGTTTTGTTTTGTTTTGTTTTTCCCTGCCATGAGACACAGGTTGCTTGGACAAACATTAATGCTCATACATCTAGCTTTCAAGAGTTGGTATTATTTCAAATTATAGTTTCTCTGTGTTAGCTGTTGAGAAACATGGAAAGAAAATCAAAATAGGCACCAAATAAGATTCCACTTCGAATGTGAAATGAGGAATACATTCATCAAACAAATCGTGAACGAAAAATTTAAGACACCGTTTTTGTGCCATTAATGTATTTTTTTCTTTGAGGAATGCATCAGTCATGATGCCTTCTCCTCACAAACTTACCCTGATCTTCATCTTCCTAGCTGAGAGCAGTCTGTAGATACAGAGCAGGTTCAGAGAGGGTTCCATCGAAGTAGTTTGAAGCTGATGAATAAAAGTTTTATGTGCACAATAATGTTCTGTTATAGTTTATCTATATCTATCTATGTATCTATCATCTATCTAATAAGAGACTATCTACAGAATATACATCACACTGAGTAGCTTCACTGTTCTAATGCTCCCCCATAGGCTCCCCATTTATTATTACTATTCTGCTCCCTTAGTTAATAGCCACTGCTCATACAGCTTTGTCTTTCTTAGATGCTATAGATTTGGAATTATACAATAAGTAGTATTTCTAAATTGCCTCATTTCACTTAACAATATGTACTCATTTTCCTTCCAAGTAATATCATTTTCATAGTCTAGTTATTCTTAGGGCTGATTAATATTCAAGTTATTTTCTGTTCAGGTTTATCCATTTATTTACTGGAGGACATACTGAGTTGCTTCCAAGCTTTGACAATTCTTCTTAAAGCTATTGTGCATATCAAAAGGTATTATTTTGTGTGACAATAAGTTTATGTTTCTTTTGGATAAATGTTAAAGAATCTAAATGCTACATCACATACATTGAATATATTCAATTTTGTAATGAAGTGTCAAAAATAACTTTCAAAATGGATTTATTAGTTTTTATTCTTATTAGAAATGAATGAATACTTCACATTCTTTCCAGCGTTTGTTATCATCAGTGTTCTGGACTTTGACCATTCTGATAGCTATGTAGAAGCATCTCATCACAGCTTTAAATTCCCTGTTAATAAATGATGTGAATAATCATTTAATTTATTTATTTTCCAACTGCATATTTTCAACATTGAAGTGTCCATTAAGGTTATTAGGTTTTTGTTCATATATAATTGTAGTAATACATTTATTGCTATTTAATTTTTTATTTATATTTGGGATATCTGACTTTTATTATTGGTTTCATCCACTTGTTAATCATTTATCAATTTCTTAATCATCTTATTTTCCCCAGAGCATTTTTATTTTTGATACAGCCCAGCATATCAGCACTTTCCTTTGTGGATCACACCTTTGATGCTGTATTAAAGTGACATTTGTTATATCTTAGGTTATTCAGGTTTCCTTTTATGTCACCTTTAAGAGTTATACAGTGTTGCAATATTTTTTTTTAATTTTATGATATATGTTAAATTAAATGTAAAAAGTGTAAAGTTTTTGTCTGGAGAGATCTAAATCCATGTTGGTGCTTCAGTTTCTAATCACTGTTGTTGAAAATGATTTATTTTACAATATATTATTTTTTACTTTTTTGTCAACATAGCTGACAATGTATGTGTTTATTTTTAAAGCTTCCATTTTTCTATTCATTTGTTGGTTCTTTCAATTCTCTTGGCTATGGTTTTAGAGCAAGATTTGAAGTGAAGAAATGTCACTTCTCTGATTATTTTTCTCTCTTTCAATACTGAAGTAAATATTCTGAGTCCTTCCCTTCTCTGTATTTATCTTAACATTATAGCACAGTTGTTCAAAACATAACTTGCTCAGCATTTGGCTGGAATCACGTTTAATCTGTAGATGAGACTGATATTTGAGAATAGTAAGTCTACCCATACAGGAAAATAGAATATCTCTTGATTTATTTAATTTTTTTTCAGAAACTTTCATAAAAATTTTGCATTTTTCTGGTTAAATATGCTTCATTCTTCATTTGTACTTAAATATTTCATTTTTTTTTGATATTCTAATACAAATTATCTGGAATATAGTTTCAAATTCCACTTATTGATGATATATAGAAATGTGATTGACTGCATTAACATTGTAATCTTGTTATGATTAACTATTCTTAAGGGCTGGGGAGATAGCACAGTGGAATAAGTGCTTGCCTGACAAGTGCAAGGTGCTAAGTTCAATCTCTAGTATCACCAGAGGGAGGGAGGGAGGGAGAGAGAGAGAGAGAGAGGGAGAGAGAGAGAGAGAGAGCATGATAAGCTTCTATAAGTCAATGAAGACTCAATTGTCTGAGAGAAACTAAACACTAGCAAAACTTAAATATGGGGGAACTCATTGTAATAGCAAGTTGATTAAGTTAACATACTATAATACTAAAAGAAACAATCACATAACAAGTGAATCAAAGAGAAAATGCAAAACAAATAGTAAAAAGTGAGACAAGACATATTTATATCACAAGTTACATTAAATATAAATGAGCTATCATTTCAAATGAAAGTTTGAGACTGTCCCATTGAATTGGTCCTATTATGCATGATGAGAAATTGCAGACATTAAATAAAAGGAAACATTAAAGTAAAATAATAATTTATGTCATTACACATTCTCAAGAGAGAGACAGATTAAGTATAATAACCCGAATAGAAATTTCTGTTGTCAAGAAGCTTTGGAAGTCAGGCGCAAGAACACTTGATGATAGTCTTAATCACTTTATGATGATGATAGGTTGTCACATGTGAAAGCTTTTGAAATGTAAATCTGTTTTCCAGACAGTAGTTTAAAAATGTGAAAAACTAAAAAGCAAATAAAGTGGCACCAAAAATGACAATGTAATGTACCTACAAGGGGATGCATATCTTGCAATGCATCTATGAATGTCCGGTAGAACAGTGTGAAAGAGTTCTGAAACACTGAAATATAATGCATTGAAAATCTAGAAAGCTTTATCCAAGGACACACTAGGTCACTTTGTTCACCCTGCGTGTGTTGTGTTTTGCAACCCCTCATATATGACTGACAAGGGAAAACTCAGGAAAGTTGAACTACACAAATATATTTTGCTAGATAAGTGAGAATGTAACACATCTGGCCCATCTCTATTAAAAATAAATAAATAAATAAATAATAAATAAATAAATAAAATAAAAACTCCACTAACCAGAAAAATATAGGTAGTAACATGGATATGAATGAATTTATTTATGAAACACAAAGCAGAGCCCAATACTTCCAAATATACTGAAGTAGACTTGGTTATCAGACCATAGGAAGGGTGTGGTAGTTGATATATTGTGTGAACTTGAGGAAACTTGGCTGGATGGCCTTGGCTGGTCCCAGGCTGTGGGGATCCCATCCTGAAGGATGTGGGAGGCTTGCACTGGGATGTCATTGGTTCCATTCTAGGTCCAAATGGGCCAACCCAGTGTGACTCAGCACAAAACATGTATAAAAAGAGTTGAGGAAGAGTTTGAGGAGAGCAGCCCAGCCCAGCCCTGCCCTGGCTGCTTCCTGTCTGGCCCAGCCCTGCCCTGCTTCCTTGGAGAAGTCTACGTCTTTGGAGGAGCTTCATCTTTGCAGCCATGCCACTTTGGAGGACCTCCACAACGGCACAGAATTTGGAAGAGAAAGGCTTGATGGATACCAAAGCTGTTGCTCATCGTCTGCTCTTCAGTTTTCTGCTGCCTTAGAGCCAGCAGAGTATGAACTGAAATCTCCACAAACTGAGCTAAATACATCTTTCCTTCCTTCATTCTGAGTATCAAGTATTTTGTCCCAGCAATGAGTAAAAAGTAAATAAGACAGAATTTGGTACCAGGAGTGAGGTCGTTGCTGTGGCTATACCTGACAATGTAGATTACAAGCTTTTGGGAATGACTTATGAGAAGAGATAGGAAAGGTTCAGAGATGTCAACTACAAGCAAAACACTGGAACATCTTTGACTGTTCTGTTTGGGAGATTCTGGTCAGAACTCAGACCAAAAGACTGGCTTGAATCCTGGGTATAAAGAATGGCTGATGAGCAGAGATAGAAAATATTTGGAGAGGTTGTCTACTTGCAAAGAGCTGGAAAAGCTTCACCTGTTCTGTAAAGGAGATTCTGGTCAGAACTCAGGCCAGAAAACTGACAGAAGCCCTGCCTGTAAAGATCAGGTTGAAGAGTTTTCTGCTGGGAAGGACAGCATTGGTTACTGCAGACGATTTGTGTTATGGATTGGCAGAAGGCTTATCTGCATTTTGCTCCTGTCCAGAGACTTTGCCTGAGACTGAAATTATGCACAGGGAACTAGTTAATCTTGAAAAAGAAATTTCAAAGAAGCCAAATATTGAGACAGTGGTGTCGTTGTTTTGGGGGGCTTTTAGCCAGATTTATGTTAAGAATGAAAAGCAAAGAGCCCAAAAGGATGATATAAAGTGTTAAGTGTTTGGCCAGAAAGGAAGCACCAAGAAGGCTGTGGACTGCGCAGATATAGCTGAGAGGATCTCCATTGCTGAGAAGGAACAGGGAAGTAAAAAGATGTACTGAAGCCATCTTGTACTGAAGTAGGTTCTTGCCCTTTAAAGCCTCAGAATATCGAGGGGTAGGAATTTTGCTTTCAGGAGAAAGCCACAGAGCCTCATGTTCCAGAAGGGAGGCAGTGGTCACACCAGGTTCCAGAATGGAGATGGCTGCCACATCAGATTTCAGAATGGTCCTTGCATAGAAAATTTATTCCTTGGAATCAGGGTCAGAGTACTCAGCAATCTGGGCACCTGACCCCTAGAGCTAAGATTAAAGAAATCCTGACTACTATTCCAGCTGGCAGCAACCCTTGGCATCATCCACATAGGCATATGCAGAGCAGGAGTTCTGAGGTTGAAAAGGCTTCCATCTAGGCCTGGGAAGCCAGGCAGTGTGCCCCAGAGAGGGCTGTGAGTGAGAATCCTACTCTGTGGAAACCACAGAAGTTTGAAAAAGCCAGGAACATGGATGGTCTAAGAAAAGCTGCAAAAAAGGAACTAAGAGGTCTGAGATAAAAGTCATACAAGCTACCAGCAGAAATGCTCCATACCAGAAAGGGATGGAGTCATGTAAGACATTTGAAGTTGCACCAGATGTTCTACATGGAACTACAGGTCTTAATGTTTTCCTGTCTGGATTCTGGACTTGCCCTGGCCCTATTGCTTGTATCCTGCTGTGTATAGCTTTTGCAATGGTAGTGCTTATCTTGTGTTTTTGAATGTGGGAAGTGTTTAACCTCATTTGTACAGGGGCTCCCAGCTAAGAGTTTGCCTTAGATCTTGGAGGCTTGGGGCTTGGACTTTTCAGTATTGCTGAAAGTATTCGGATTTAGGCAACTCTCAAGAGATGGGCTAAAATGCTTTTTTGCATAAAGGATTGTGCATGAGTATTTGGGGGAACAGGGGAAACATGTCATACTTCTAATGCTATACCGTGTTCAACTTGTAAAATGCTTAAGCTTGTCTATGTACCTGGAAATTGACTTAAAGTAGTATGTGTATAGTTGCCAAGTTGACAAGAGGTGATTGTGGTAGTTAATACATTGTGTCAACTTGAGGAAGCTTGGCTGGATGGGTTTGGTTGGCTCTAGGCTGTGGGGCCCCGTCCTGCAGGATGTGGAGGGCCTGCACTGGCATGAGATTGTAAGATACTAAAAAGAAGGTAGAGTGATCAATTATTATTTTTTAAAATAGAAAGTTACATGAATAAAGATAAAAGTTGTATTCAGATCAAGCACTGTGTGGTAAAAATAAATTCAGCAACATTGTATTATAAAATCAAGTAAATAACTATCCTATTAAACTTTATTCACTGAGGGATGATTCCTCTGTGAAACAAGTAGAATCTTTTGTTCATGTCTGTACATAAGATAACTTCTAAAAGAGCCTTATTTCTAAATTCGACCATCCAGCTTAAGGTAGGAATTATCATTTATCCTTGTGTTCTAGCAAGTTCTCTACTGTAGCTATTGACTCTTAACTCTAGATGTCGCTGCCTCCCTCTTAAGGTAGGGAGTGTGGTAGGTATCGACCTTCTTTCTATGCTCTTCTCTTTCCTCACAAAAAAGACAAAAAGGGGAAAAAAGAAAATATTATATTTATTCTAACCAGAAGTAAAATAGTAAATGATTTAAAAAAAAAAAAAAAAAAAAAAACTACATCTACAATGATAAAAGCCTTCTGGCTCAATTGGCAACTGTTAAGTGTTACAAGCCAGCTAAGTGTTTTGTGGGTTTCCTAAAGGTCCTTTTTAGGGTCTTCATATCGCTTCCTCTTCTGGAATCTTCTCATCTTGTGTTTTTTCCATGGACCTTTCCAGGGTCTCGTTTTACATTAAAGCTGCTTTAGGTTGACTTCCATGTTACTCATATGTTCTGTGGAAAACTTTATATGTTCTATACTATGCCCTTAGCATGTTACAGATTACTAATCTTACTATTTTTCTTCTTCGTTTTGATATTATTTTCCTCCTCTCTGAGCAAGTATATTCTATTCATGTGTTAAATACAATTCAGATAATAACATCCATTTCTTTATTATGTTTGCTGTTAATGAATGAATGTACAAGAAAATAGTTGAATTTAATTATTTTCTATGTTTTAATATTTTATTTATTTACTTGGTACAGGGTCTCATTATGCAGCGTAGACTCATAGCGATCCTCCTGTCTCAGCCTCCCTAATGCTGGGATTAAAGGCATGTGACACCAATTCTGATTTGGGATCTGCATGGTGTGCCTGTGTTCTAGTGCCAACATGACATGGGCACTACTAGGGATCAAACTTGGGTATTTGCACTTGCCAGGCAGGAGCTTAGGCCAAGTTATCTACCCTGCCCAAGGTGAATTTAATTTTAAAGAAAATTTACCATAATTCTATTGAAACTGTTATCAGCTAATCATTTAGAAGTTTGAAGCAAACAATAATGTAGATGTAGAAGCAAAATGCAGAGAAATGAATGCAGGAAAAAAAGACAAGTAGGTCTTTATTGTTTTACACTATTTATTTCCATTCTGTCTCAGCTATCTTCTTAAGAATGAAGGTTATAGTTACATTTTATTCTATTGATAAGAAAATTAAGTGAGTCAGCCTGTATGTAAATATTACTATTTTGTTAATACATTTATATTTTTTTCCTTTTCCATCTAGAATGTTTATAATTTGGGAATATGCCTAACTTGAAATTATTCATCTGTTTTAAATATTAGTTGAAGAGGCCGACAAGATAGCTCAGTGGTCTAAAGCACTTATTTAGGCAAACTTAGGCAACCACAGGAACCATGGTTCGATCTCAAGCACCACATGCTACACCAATCCCACCCCCCCAGGGCAGGCTGAGCCAACCATAATATAAACAAAGAAAAAAATTAATCATTAGGGGATATTAAACAAAATGTTAGCAAATGATATATGTAAACCCGGGAAACACTGTTATTCATTAAGTTCTCTAATTCTTTACAAGTTTTACTACAACGACTATGAAACTCTGTAGCTAAACATAGATTGAGAACTCAGAAAATATCAAGAATCTCATTTACCTGGCTAGATAAAATGATGGTAGTGATTTGATTGAAAATTTATGCATTCAAACTTTTAATATATGAATGTGAGGAAAACGTAGTCATGAAGAATGACATAAAAGATCCATTGTATAGCAGATTGATAATTTAAATATATCTCAAACAAGACTAGAATTTTAATTAGTCATGCTTGGTTTTTACTTATGAGTGTATATGTGCTTACTATATCAAAATTTTCTTGATTTTAATATTTCCTGCAGTTTTCTTACATGTATATCCTCTATTTGATACAAAATACCTGTGAGTATTGAAATAATATGAAAATCTCCAAACGTAAATATGTTTAATGAATTTTTCTATTATGATTTAATTTCTTACTATCTTGTTTTTTAATCTCTTTATCATTGCTTTTCTTTTTTAATTTTTCTTTCTCTCTTTCCTTTTTGTGATGTATTTAGTACAGGGTCTTCAGGGTATATTACATAGATCAGACTCATGATCCTTCTGTTTTCAGCCTCCCAAGTGCTAGGATTACACGTGCACACCACAATGGCCAGTCTCAGTCGTTGTCTTAGGGCGCCCTGAGGGTGGGGCCAAAGGCTGCATGAAGCACTGCACTGAGCTGGGGTTATCTTTGTCATTTAGGCCATCAAAAGTACACAGTAATCAAGCAAGCACAGATGAAGACATTTGTCTAATTGTGTCTCTAATCCTATGCCCATAATTTTCTGAATAGTTCCCTTCACTCAAGGGAGACATAAAGCACCGTGACTTGTGGTGGTAAGGATTGAACTTGGTTCCTGTACTCTGCATAAGCAGGTGCTTTAGTCTGCTGAGCTGGCTGGCCTGCCCTTTAATCTTTCTGAGAAAACCAAACAAACAAACAAACAACAAGAACAAAAAAATCCAAAAAAAAAAAAAAAAAAAAAAAAAAAAAAAAAAAAAAAAAAAAAAAAAAAAAAAAAAAAAAAAAAAAAAAAAAAAAAAAAAAAAAAAAAAAAAAAAACTAAAAAAGAGTTATCAAGGTTTTAGCACTAGTCCAAGGCTCTAAAGGCCAGGAAGCTCACTCTACTTTTGTTCATAGGAGCTCTTGCAAGGCTCCAAAACACAGAAGACTCCTAGCTGATATCCAAAGGTGATGATGAAGACCGAAGCTCTTCACAAGGGCCACCTTCTTTCTCTTTATTCTCTCCAGACCATAATCCAGTTGGTCGATGCTGAACACATCTGGGGTGGGTGCTTCTTCCTCAGCAGCTGTCCTACTTTTCAGGCGTCCCAGATACAATCAAGTAGTGCTTTTAGGATCTAGGCACTTCTTATGCATTCAGACTGTCATATCGTGACAAATAGTACACTTCCAAATTATATGTTGAGACATAATTTCCAATGTCACAGCACTATTAGGTGAAGATCCAGGTGCAATTGGAATACCATGGCTCTTCCCTCGTGCAGAGTATTATTACCTAACAAAGACCAGCAGCATGTCAAAAGGTCTTTCTCCTCTTGTGCTTATTCCACATGAAGGCTTAGAAAAGTAGTTACTTCAAGGTCCATCAAGAGAGCAGCCTTCAAAAAAGTAGACGCATTGTACTCGCTAACACACTTGATCTTGAAGTTCATCCTCAAGAACTGTGAAAAATAAGTTATTTATTTATTATTCATCTATTATTCTGTTGTTCTGCTATAGCAGTGGAAACAGATTAAAACGATCATTAAGCTAAAACTGGTGTTAAATTTCTGTGTATAATGTAAGCTAGATTTTCACTGGATTTTCTCTTTATGCATTCATCTAAGAAAAACTTTGCTTTGGGTAGCATATGGTTTAGAGCTCTTTTCTGGAAAGGTAAAAGGAGGATATGAGAGGATTTGGGACACCACTGAGTTATAGGATATTACATACAGCACATGTTCTCTTACTACAACAATATACACTGTATTAATTACTATACACATCCTACTAACCTGTTTTGAGACTTTCTCATTGCTATTTTATCTTTTTTCTCATTAGAATGAATAAAACATAATAAATAAATAAATTTTTGCTATATAACTTAAAAAAAGAGGTTGTGAAATATTTGCAGACATCGGGTTCAATGGTAGCTTTGACAAATTGCAATTTGTTTTTATTTTTAATGTATAAACTTTTATAAACTACAATAAAATACAAAGTGCCCATTCCAATATGCTCTTTGCTTCAGACATTATTACTCCACTATTCTTAATTTTTAAAATTAATATATGCTTGAGTAGATAATTATATTCATTTTGGGGAATAGGTACAGTCATGCTTCACATGAATAAAAACACAAAAACTGCTGATCACGCTAAATCTGATTTACATGTGCAGATGTGTTTTGCTGCAGATGTCGTGCTCATGCCTGCAAGTAGATAAATTCCATAAAGCACCCATTCTCTTTCTTGCTGCACTAGTATTGAAACAGGAGAGAAGAGGATCAACCAAAGGCTGCAGGAAGCACTGCACTGGGCTGGGGTTATCTTTGTCATTCAGGCCTTCAGAAGTGCAGAGCAACCAAGTAAGCACAGAAGAATACATTTGCCTAATTGTGTCTTTAATCCTATTCCCATAATCTTCTGAATAATTCCGTTCACTCAAGATACTCTAAGTACTTGCGAACATAAATGCTACTCAGCCCTAATGCTGTAAACATACATACATGCCTGAATTTTTATAAAGCTGAAGCCTCAACTCTGCTTTCTTCTGCCTTACATTTTACTTATTCAAACTATGCCACTGTGTAGCAAAAATTATAAAGCATAAGAGTTAGATTCTATGGAAAACAGAAAACCCTCAAGAAGGTGAATGGTTGGAACACTTATAAGCAAAAATGAAAATACAAGTTGTTTGTGGCTGATGTGCAGTGATCTTGATGATAGATGTGTAGATGACAGATCCGAAGTTTGAATGAAGAAATGGAACCTATGCACTTCATTCTAATTTCCCATACTATTTTTAAAAATTCACATGGAGTAGAAGAGTTAATGATTGCAATACCAGAGGATTTCCCATGGCACAAAATTTCAGGATAACTCTTTCCAACAGCATCTGAAATTTCAGTAGAGTTACTGAAAAGAGAACAGATTAAATGGTCTATTAGTCACAATGAGATTTTGATAATTGCTATACAAATTGCACATAGTATTTTATTTTCATTAAAATTTCCCCACTACATAGCAATGGTTATCATTCATTCTGAAAAATTAAATAATGAAAATGAAAAACATGAGAAAGAACGGAGTCATTTTAGTTTTACACAATAAAGTTAGGTACAGCTGCTCAGTCTGTATGACAGGCTCTAACCTTGGCCAAACATCACAGCAGTCTCAATGAGCCACCTTTTCCACACGTGCTGGACCACAGACGACATCCTTGCCAGACCTGCATCATTCAGCCTTGACAAGAGATATGTAAAATCAGCACAGAGACAGTTCCACACATCTGATAATCTGAACTCTGACCCGCCTTCATGTAGTGAGAATCTGAGTAGACCAGTTTATTGTACATTTCCCTAGTTCTCCTTGCGTTTTTATATGCAAATATTGAGCTGCCTCCAGACAGTTATGAGGCTAAAATTTTCCAATTAATTCCTGTATTAAAAGTCAATGTAGGTTCAGCACTATTGCCTTTCTTTTGTTACAAAATTCCTTCAGTTAATGACTTTTAAGCCCTTGTTTTCTTTTACAGTATGCGTTAAGTAAGCAAATGCATAGGTGAACTGCTATACTACCTGGACTTCTGTCAGTACCTATATTTTCTTCAAAATTATAGTAGAACTGCAATAATTAATTTTATGTGGAAGAATCCCAATAAATGTTGGTTTTCTCATATACTAGGAAGCTATTAGGACTTCACATGATTAGCCTGTTCACTATTAAGCACACAGATATTTTCTGTTATCTCTGAGGTCCTAGCATTGTATTACATGGTATCACAAATAAGACATGTGGTTACTTTCTCTCATGTCTGCGTCTCACGATTTCATTTACTATTCATGCATTCTGGAAAGGATAGAGATGTACGTAGTCTGTCTCTCTTATCTGTCAATAATTCTGGAGTCACTCGTCCATTTCTTTAGTTAATGTAAATGTTTCTAGGATCTTTTAAATGTGAAAATGTGGTTTGTTAATCATATTTTAGCTATGAATATTCTGTATTCACAGTAATTTGGAGAAGATTCTTTGGCATTTATTATATATGTATTTGATTAGATTGAAGTGAACTTGTTTCCATATCCAGTTTAAATCTGAATTATTGATATTCAGAACTGTCCTTGGTGCTTTATTCTGGACAGAAGGGTAGGGTGGTCCTTCTTTATATCATTGAGAATTCTAGATCTTAAATTAAATGCTACAATAGAGCATGGAAAGTGGTAACAGCACTTTTATACTTTTACATATACCCTCATTTATTTCAAGGATAAAATCAGGACAGCTGATAATTGTAGTAGTCACTATACATGAAGTCTTGTTTTTAAACTTTGTTCTTTGTTTATTTTTTCTTAATATCTTTTTCTTTCCCTTTTTTATTTCTACTAAAGATTGAATTTAAAGGCATTACACAGAGATACACATCCAGCTCTTTATAGTTTAACTATTTATTCACTTTAAATTTCCAGGCAAGTTCCCTACCCTTGGTTATGTTACCCAGCCAGGCCATAGCTTGTGACCCTCCTGTATCTGCCTCCCAAGGTGTCAGGATCAGAACTGTGCAACATCCTATCCAGCAGGAACAGGGCATTTTTCGTCTGAATTGGTCACAGAACACCAAATTAAAGTCCTAGCTTTTCTCTTTTACTGAGACCATTTAAATTTTCCTTAAAAGAACATTTAACAAACCCACAAAACATCTAAGGAAAAGAAACAAGAAATAGGTACTGGCATATTGAATGTACTAAAATAAAACTAGATCTTAAAATTATTAGCAAAGGGAGCCAGCCAGATAGCAAAGTGGATTGACGTGCTTCCTTAGGCAGACTCGGGACCAGGTTCAATTCCCACCCCGAGGCACACTGAGATGATTGGGACTATGCACGGTGGCACGTGCCTGTAACCCCAGCTCTTGGGACACTGAAAACAGGATCACTACAAGTCTGATCTGTATAATGAGGCCCTGTAGTCCCTACTGGGGCTGGCGAGATGGCTCATCAGTCTAAAGCGCCTGCTTAGGCAACCGTAGGGACTAAAGTTTGATGCCTGGAACCACATGCTACTGCAGTCCCACCCCAAGGGCAGGCTGAGATGGACATAAAGACAATAAGTAAATAAATAAATAAGAATAAATTATTAGCAAGAAATCGTAATGGGAAATGCAGAAGCAGCAAAAGAGAAAGATACTGTGTTTAACATAAATTAGCATTAAATATTTTGTTGTAAAATTTATACTTCAAGCATTTTTGGTACAATTTACTCATGTATAATACTTGCTATTTTTCAGAGTATATCATGGGTTGAGGCTGATGCAGGAAGACTAAAAGTTCAAGGCCATCTTGAGCAATTTAGTGTGAGCCTGTCACCAGATAAAAAACAAACAAGGCTGGGATGTAGTTTAGGGATTCAATCCTTAGGACTGTAAAAATTTGAATGTTTTTAACAAACTAAAATTGCTTTTATTAATTCTCCTGATTTTCTTGATATTAGTATATTAATTTTTGACTTGCATTATTTCAAATAAAAAGTAATTATATGCATATAATTTAAGATCTCTGTCAATCTTGCTGAGGCTTTCTGCTGAGGCTTTCAGTTCTCTAGCAGATCCTGGTTCTCAAGTGCATTAAACTATACTTTCATATTATAACAGTTTAGATCTGGATTCAAAAGGTCTAAGTGATTCTGATTGTAACATTCAAGTTAATTAGAGTATGTTTAGCACTTGCAAGATGCTGTGCAGTTAACCAAACTGGAAAAGACAGGGTATTTAAAATTGAACAGAAGGAAAAGTTGTCCTGACTGATACTATTACCAATAAGGGATATCTTATCCAAACTAACACCAACAGTAATCAAACAAAAGGCTCTAAACTAGTGAATATATATTATGATTTCTGAAAGCTGCAGAGGATTGTGTGTTGGAAAATATACCTGAAAACAGTACATTCAAAGTGATATCAAAGAGGGAAGCAGCCTGAATCTAATGGTGAAATCGACACAGAATTGTGTTCACTATGATAACATATGTAAAGTCATCAGCCAGTGCATGATTCTCTGTGCCTCTAAAAAGATAAATACATGCAAATATATTTCTTGTTTTCATCATTATTCATAAAAGTAATATTGCTTTTCACATTATATGTAATATGGGTAGACCTTCAAAATTTGCAATGTTATGTCATACATGCAAATTTTAACTAAAAGGAGGTATACATTGGAAAACATTTTGTCACATATTATTACTCAAAATTTCATAAAAATCCAAATAGGATAATGACTTTTAAGGTTTAAAACTTAATCTATGTTTAAAAGCAATAAAATTGAGGCTCATTATCATTGAAATTCCTAAGCACTCAAGATTTTTTATTTCTCTGTCAGTAATACCTATCTCCAAAAAACAGTGCATTCTTTTTTTTGAGTTCCTTAAAGTAGTATTTATTCTTGTGATTGATTTATTTACTGAGCCGTACTTTTTATGAGACAACTTAATTTTCTTTAAAAGAAAGTTCAAAGTATCATGAAATGGTCCTTCACAAGAACCAAAAATAAGAGGGTTATGTTTTTCATAAGAGAATCAATCTTGAGGGAAATATTTCTACAAATGCTATGAAAATTGACTGATTTGCCTATTTTATATAAGGATTAGAGTGCTTGTCAGCACAAAATTACCCCCTACATCGCAATTTTATTTCTGATGTTAAAAATAATTTATTTCAGCTAGGTGTGGTAGCTCATGCCAGTAATCCCAGCACTCGGGAGGCTGAGGCAGGAGGACTGGTGCGAGTTCGAGACCAGCCTGGGCTACAAAAGTGAGCTCAAGGCCAGCTTCAACTGCATAGTGAGACCTTGTCTCAAAAAGAAAAAAAAAAAAAAAGATTTGTTCTTAGCCCTTAGCATTGTCTTCATAACAATAAACTTTTATTTTTTAAATTTATTTTTTATTATTTTAGGGAGGGGTCTACAGGGTGTTCAGGGTCTCACTACTAGATCAGACATGTAGTGATCCATCTGTTTATAACCTCCCAAGTGCTGGAAGTACTGGCGCCCGCCACAGCGATGAGTGTCAATTGCCATCTGTAGTGGTTGATAAAATGTGTCAACTTGGCTGAATGACTCAGCAGCCCAGTTCCCTGTTGGTGGGAGCCCCATTCTGGGGTACAATTGGTTCTTCCCTGGAGTATCACCAGGGCCTGCCTAGGATATGATTGGATTTCTCCCTAGAACGGGATCAAGGGCCTATCCTAGGGTATGATTGGTTCCACCCCAGGGCGCAATGAATCCACGTCAGAATGACTGAGCACAAAAAGACTTTTTAAAGGGCCGAAGGAGGAGTCAACACTTCACTTCATCGGAGAAGCTTCGGTTTTTGCATTCAGACTGGACTTCATCGTCTGGCTTGCAGCGCAGACTCTTTGGCCTCCAGCTTAGATCTCTCTCCATCCGCCACAGACTCTTCAGCCTCCATCTACAGACACTTCAGTCTTCCATTACGGACCTGTCAGCCGACAGAGACTTATACGGAGTGCTGCAATGAAGTCCAGGCCTCGGGATTGAATCCTTCAGTCCGAAGCGTGCAGACGCCTTGTGCGTGCTTCCTCATCTGACTCTGTGGCTATTGTAAGCCAATCTTACAATTTCTTATAGATTGTATATTTGGTGTTAATATCCATTCCTCATATTATATCTATTCTGTTCCTCTAAGTAAAACCCTGACCAGTACACCATCTCAGTTCACGCCGTGGGTGGGGCCAGTATGGCAGGCCCAGGAATGGAACCCCCAGCCCCTGCGCTTGCTTGCAAGAGCTTTAATCCACTGAGCTATTTAGCGGGCTGCTAATAGTAAGCTTTTAAAAGGTTATAGCTCATATTATATTGCAGAAACATGAGCTTCTTGTTGAATTAAAAGGATGACATTCTATAGGACTCATTTTTTGACATGCCACATAGCAAACAAGCAGCATATTTGCTCTTCATCTCTGCAAAAAGTTGTCCCATTCTCTTCATTTTTATATCTATCTTCCCCCCGCCCCCAGGGGTTTCAAGTAGGTGAGAGTGACAGCAATGGCTGAGATAAAACCCAAAGAATCAGTTGAGGAAAACTCACTTACATAGGATACAGAAAATATAATCCCCTTTCCCTTTTCCTGTTTCCATGCCACCCTTCCTTCCCATCTTTGTTGATTTCCATATTCTGTCATTGCTAGTTTCTTATATTCATTTTTTATTATGCATCAGAAGAAAATCATTTTTTCCTGCTCCAGGAAAGCTGACTTCAAACTATGATTGCTATACTTTTAGGATTCTTGGAACATTCATTAGTCTATCACTTGGGAGCATATTTTACCCTGAACTTGATCACTACTGGGTTGATACTCATTTTTTGTGATGTTGTCACATTTTCTTAATCTCATTAAATTATTAAAAAATATGTCTTTCCCTACAGGGTAGAATGTTTTAATTTTCTTACTAATAAATTATAGATGTTTACCAATTTAATGGTCAAAGAAACAGAATTCTTATAGAAAATAAATGATTATCATTACAGGAAACTATGTACCCAAAATAAACAAAGGAAAGTTAAGATGTGGGAACAGAAATTGAGAAAAGCTAAACAAAATATGACTAGTACAGCATATACAGAAAAGAAGAATGTGAATGTTAAACAAACACTATTACTTATTAAAAGATTAGGTATTATACATGATAATTTATCCAACCTTCATAAACCTCTATAAAAAAATCTAAAGTAAAGCAACTTGTGTCTGTTTCTTTAATGTTTAATTATATTTAAAAGCCTGAAAAACCTGGAGCAATTTCTACAAATTAAATTGCTTGCCATGTGATATTTCTCAACACAAACCTTACAGGCCTAAAGAGCATGGACTAAGGTATTTCTGTCCCTAGGAGCAAGCAACTTCAACTCCAATTAACATACACCACAGAACGTTTTTGCAAGAGAGATGAAGTAAAAACATATCATGAAGGAAAGAACACTCAAGAGATATCTGAATAAAAGGATGGCCAAACAGTTCAAAGGACTAAGGTGACTGCTTGGGCAGAGCACAGAGATTCAGTTTGATTCCCCACTGCCATGCTGGCCCTGCCCCCACGGTGCACTGAGACGGTGATTGAGATTGGGCAAGGTGGTGCGTGTCTGTATTTTCAGTGGTTGGGAGATTGCAAACAGGAGAATCACTATGAGTCTGATCTATGTAGTGAGCTCCTGTAGACCCTGTACTAAATACATTTAAGAGAGAGACATATGGGGCCCGGCAGGATGGCTCAGTGGTCTAAAGTGCCTGCTTAGGAAAGCTTAGGCAGCTGCAGGGACCGCAGTTTGATCCCTGGCACCACATACTGTGCCAGCCCTGCCCTCAGGGCAGGCTGAGCCGGCCATAAAAATGAATAAACAAACAAACAAAAGTTCTGAAACAAGAAAATAAAATAAAATAAAATAAATAAAATTTTAAAAATAAATTAATTTAAAAGAATTAAAGAGAGAGAGAGAGAGAAAGAGACAGAGACAGAGAGAAAGAGATCTGGATACAAATAGCACCCCAGAAAATAAGAATGTCCTAGACAGAATTGAACAAATCAATAAAGCCCCAAATCAGCAGACAGAATAAAAATATGAAACAAAGTCAGTGAATAAACAACAACAGAAGGAATTACCAGCAGAGAAAGAGCAGAATGATAGAAAATAATCAGCTCTCCCCAGGAATATCTCTTGAGAGATATTAACATTGATGTTAATGGCCCTAACTCTACATGAAAAACCCAGGTTGGTAGACTGGATCAAGGAACAGAATACAGAATTCCATTTCATTTAAGAAAATGTATTCAGAGACTAGAAATCGAACGATAAAAAGTAGTATTTCTTATACCAACTCCCTTCAAACTCACAGGGGTAGTGATTTTATTTTCAGATCATGTAAATATACTAGAAATCGAATGATAAAAAGTAGTATTTCTTATACCAACTCCCTTCAAACTCACAGGGGTAGTGATTTTATTTTCAGATCATGTAAATATAACTTGTAAAGAAAAAATTGCTAAAATCGATCAGAAGATACAGTGAATACCACTGCATACTAGTTTAGGAAAATTTACAACAAGAAGAAACAATGCTGCTAAGTATGTACTGAACACTGGAGCAGTTGAGTTCATAAAAACAAATATTGCTGTACAACAAAGATCAAATAAGTGCAAACATGATCATCGTGTGTGATCTTAATCCTACATTTTCACAAAAGCATAACTCAATTAAAAATTCAAAGAAATTTCAGAGCTAAACCACACCCATATATACATAGATATACCAGATCCTTGGGGACTACTTCGCCTTACAAAATTTCTCAATTTACAGGTCAGAAATGTGCCTAAAAAGCTAAAATAAAGGGTCATAAAGGGCTGACATTCTTCATGGAGTTTCTGTGGTGAAATCGTTGTGTTGCTCTCGCCATATTCACCTTGAAACCCTTTTCATCCATCTTTAATTCCTGGGGCAATGTGCAGTGTTTTCCACTAACATTCTATGACCTCCCTTTCTCCTCTATCTCTCAAATATCAGGAGCTCTTCACTTATAGTCAAAGTAAAGAAGTAACTGAAGTTATTTTAACATTAGTTGATTAGATGATGTTTTTAAGAAACACTTTGACTACCTCAGTAGCTTTTCCTGGACAGGAGCCAATTGTGACCAACATTTGTTTAAATCCTCTACATGGTGGCATATGGGTTAAATCCACTTGCCAATCTTCCCAAGGCATAACCCTTCCTCTGTATAGGTTTTAATAAAAGAAGTGGCTTGGGTTTGCCTGCATTGTTGATGATGAAAAGTGGGCAACCTTTGTGACTTGTTGGGCAGTTGTCAGTAGGTCCCAGTTTCCTTGTTAGCATTTCCTCTCACATGGACAGAATCACAGAATGTTTCTATTTCCTTAAATTGTACTTCTTGGGTAAGGACCAATTTAGTTCCTAGATTACACAGAGTCCATTTATAATACCCTTTTTTCCCTAATGTTTGTTTATCATACTAGGGGACATGGAAACATTTTAATGATTCCTCAGAAACTTGAAGCAAATGTAGGATCTTAAGTGGCTTTTGAGATAACCTTATAACCTCCTTACTGTCTTTTGAATTTCCCAAGGAGAATTCAGGCGTGTCTATCCGGTGTCCTTTACAGTGCATTTCCTTTACTCTGACTTTCCTTGGAAGATAAACTGCCTCTAGGAGTTGCAGGGTTCCCTGTCTGCGTTTTATTGATGATTTATTATTTGTTTTTGTTTGTGTTTTTGTTTTTCAATTTTTTTATTGTTTAAATTTAACAATGGTTATATTACATATTTTCATCATCAGATCAGTTTAGATTAATACATATAGGTATATAAGATTGATCAAACAATTAAACATTAACCTTTCTAAATCCACATTACATTTTTTTTCTTTTCCCCCTTCTTTTCTTTGAAAGTTGACATATTGCATATTGTCCTCACAATCATTCTATAGAGTGCAGTGTGTGGGCATATGATTTATTATTTGTACATAAACCTTTTGTTTTCCAGATTGCCTCATGCCATGTAGCACCGGAAAGTTATATCTGTAGACTGCACAGATGTCTTTTTTCTAACCAACAATGCCCAGCTTTTTTGAATAAGTGTTCTTGGGGAAGAAGTTTAGCTTTAACACCTTGTAACGCTGTGACAGTTATATAACTTGCCTTTTCATGTTCTTTTTGAACAAAGATGTCTTATCAAGGAAACACACCTCGTAATGGGTTTGGAAGGGCAAGTCACAGATGTCTTACATGCTGGTACAACTAGGAGAGATAATTTGTTCATACGAATGGCTAAATGTTGGGTAGAGGAGAAATAAACAACCTCTAATTAGAGGTTCCCTTTACTCCATTTACAACTATAGAGTCAGAGCAGAACTTTTCAGAGAAGGAAATCAGAACGGAATAAGCTACCCTTGTATGTACAAGCAGTTGAATTAGATCATCCATGGCATCCAAGATTGCCTAGTATTCCTTAGAGGAGATGATGATATCCCTGGAAAGAAACATAGCAGATTTCCGTGGGCCTCATCAGTCCTCAGAGCAGGAAATCAGGGTTCTGGCTAGGCTATCTTATCTCTAGAGGTATGGATGGTCACAGTTTGAATAGTGTCAGGAGTCACAAGCATTAGCTGCCTTATATTTAGAACAGATCCTAGTTGGAGACTTGAAGTAATCTTAGGTCCAGCATCCAATTCCTTTGCACTTGAAACAGGAACTGTTTCCTGAGTTGTCCCTGCAGTGTTCTTTATATAACCTGGGTAGTGTAAAGATGCTTCCAACTTCAACAGCTATGACCTTACTCTTTCTTTTCATTCCTACTCTGAGTTTCAATTGTTGAACACAGGAAAGTTCAAGTCCAGAAATTGGACTAGAGGGGCCTGTAGCCCCAAATGAGATCTTTTACTCTATGTTGACTATCTAAGGCTTGAAAATAAGATAATACCCCATTCAAATGCAAATAGAAATTGAGAGTTTGGTTGTAGTGGGTAGAAAATGCCTTTGTTAAATCTAGACCAAGATACCAATTAGTGCCTCTTAGAATTTGGAAGATAAGTGTGTGTGGATGTACCTCTAGGGTATAGATTCAAATGACAACCTTAATAGGCAGAGGTCCTTCTCTGTCCCACAGTCTCCATTCACACTCTCCTGATGAGTGTATTTAAAAATGACTCAACACACCTCTTCATCAGTCAGATAAAAGCAACTAGCGTATCATATTTTTAGTAACTGACTCCTGTTATAGTCACAGTTTGGTTTATTTGAAGGGTGCAAAACATCTTAGAGTGCTTCCTTCTTTTAAAGGTTATAAGTCATCTATAGTTTTTAGCTTCTTACAATATTCTCTATTTTTTATCTGAGGTACAGCAGGTGGTCAAGATAAACTCAACATTTTTCCATAAGTCAAACCCAATGGTCAAAGTTTGGAACACATCTACACACTTCCTATGTACCTCTGATAGTTGACCTAATCATTCCTTATACTGTTGGACATACAAGAAAGCAATGCACACCTGAGCATTTACTTCCATCCTTCAGACTTTTCTTAGGAGAAGGATAAAGCGTGAATCAGGGTAGTAAGAGGAACAAAATCAATAGAAAGAAGACTTGTGGGGATGAAAGATGTCTGTAGTATCCATTGGGACTTAGAGCTGCCTAAGGTTGTTAAAGGAACTGAGGAATGTTGAGTTTCCTTGCTTTAATGTAATTCCTTGGTTACTTAGCAACACTTGGCTGATTTGTTAGTCTCAGTATTATGAGGACAAAGTCAAGGAGACCTGCTAGGGTAGTTATCCTCCCTAAATATATCTGCAAGTCTAAAATCTCCCTGAGAGACAAACAAGGTCTTAAAATAGGGTCACCCAAGCCCGTGGGATATGCCCAGACAGCAATTGAGACTGGGCATGGTGGCATGTGCCTGTAATCTCAGAACTTTGGAAGGCTGAAAACAGGAAGATTACTATGAGTCTGATCTATGTAGTGAGAACCTGTAAACCCTACATAAATATGGAAAAAAAATGAATAGGGTTACCCAAGTTATCTTTGACTTCTTTGGGGTCCAAACTAAATATCATAGTTCTTGAGCATTCCTTTTGAAAAGGAGTTACAAAAGACCAAATTTAAAATGAACAAAACAAAAACAAAAGCAAAAATTTCACACTGCTTTTCTTGTTTCTAGCAGAAACAGTGTGACTTGAGATGTACCAACACAGAGTCACCTTTTGCCACTTCCTAGTTTGTGCTAAACTCAGACCCTATTCCGCTGGTAGATAAGTTGGTTTTATTTTAAACTGTCAGGATCAAACCAATTCCTTTCAATAAGGATTCAACCTAGTGGTGAAGTCAATGTGATCTGTGTGCTAATAACATCCAAACTGATTCTCTCTGGGGCCTATAGAAAGAATTAGATAGCTAGATCTCCCCTTCTTAAGGTGGCATCCAGCACATAAGATTTTTGAAACCTACCAGCTGGTCCTTGTGAAACTCTATTTGACCAGGAGATGTTTTTATTTAGATCTTAGAGTGATAATTTCACCATTACCACCACATAGATAAAACCTTTGAGTCTACATTGGGACCCATTAATTCTTTAGGCACAAAGGGCTGGACCACCTATTGGCCTGCCTGTTTCAAATTCACATGAGGTACTTTTGCAAGCAAAGTTCATTCAACCACACCTGGTTGGCTCAGCTTACGTTTGCTCTGTGCCTCTTAGGCTTAAGTGGTATTTCCATTCCCTTGATAAACCACTCAACCAGAGTGAAATTGTTGTTGGCGACTGAGTTAGGTAGAAATATTATAGGCATTCAGAAAGGGCTAAGCCACCAAAGGGTCCAGCGCAGAAGATGCAATGTCTTGCAAGTCTGGGAGAGAGAGGCACCTCTACTGTGGGGAACACCTCAATATGAAAGATAAAATACGCTGGGCGTTGTGGCTCACGCCTGTAGTCCCAGCACTTGGGAGGCTGAGGCAGGAGGATTCATGTGAGTTCGAGACCAGCCTGGGCTACAAAAGTGAGCTCAAGGCCAGCCTGAACTGCATAGCAAGACCCTGTCTCAAAAAGACAAAAAAAAAAAAAAAAAAAAAAAAAAAAAAAAAAAAAAAAAGAAAGATAAAATAAACACACACACACACACACACACACACACTTCTTAAGAATACACATCAGAGATTGATACCCTAATTAGTTATCTATCACCCTAAGGAATCCAGGAAGAGTCACTGATTGTTGTGGTTTGGAGTACTGCAAGGAGAAACAATATAATACAGGATACATATTTTATAAGATTAATTTATAATGAATCACTTGAATCATACACAAAGAGAGTACAGGAAATCTGTCTACACACTAAATAAAGACTAGAGAATCCAGCTGAGGGTCTGGAGGTCACAGAAATGTCCTGCATGAGTCCAGCTAAAAAACAAGAGCTCCTAGCTATGCCTCCCACAGGTCCAACTGAAGGCCTAGAGGCCACAGCAATCTCTTGAAGGCCTTCTTCACAGATCTGGGATAGGAAGACATAAAGCTCAGTGAGGGAAGCTAGAAAGCTGTGCCAGTGGGATGAAGCATCTATGCAGCGGGCTCAGGGATCTGAACTGGAGCCAGCAAGCTACACAAGATGTGAATCAGAAGGTCCCAAAACAGTACCACAGCCATCCTCATCAAGAGTGAAATTCTGCCAGGTGTGGTGGTGTACGCCTGTAATTCCAGCACTCGGGAGGCTGAGGCAGGAGGATCAGGGTGAATCTGAGACCAGCCTGGGCTACAAAAGTGAGCTCAAGGCCAGCCTGAACTGCACAGTGAGACCCTGTCTCAAAAAGACCAAAAAAAAAAAAAAAAAAAAAAAAAAAAAAAAAAAAAAAAAAAAAAAAAAAAAAAAAAAAAAAAAAAAAAAAAAAAAAAAAAGAGTAAAATCCTGAGCTTCTCTGAGAATGAGGATAACCAACTTCTCCTCAAGAAAGCCAACAAGACAAGCTTCTCAAGGAGGCTGAGCTGTATACCATCTTCCCCTCAAGAGCCAGAAAGCTACCCTCAGGCCAGTCAAATAACTCAACAGATTAAAGCACCTGCAAGCGTGGAAAGGGGCCAAGAGTGTGATCCCCAGGCCTGTTGGGCCTGCCCCACCCCCAGGGTGTGCTGAGATGGCAATTGAGACTGGGTATGGTGGCACACACCTATAATACTAGCTCTTGGGAGGCTGTAAACAGGCGGTTCACTACTAGTCCGAACTAGTACTGAGACCCTGAACACCCTGTAGCCCCTCCTCCCCCCAAAAAACAATGACCGAAGTAGGGATCAGACCTTCCCCAAAGTGAGCTGTAGCTATTCTCCATAACAGTGAGGTCCTGAGCTCTTTCTCCAATGAGAACAGCCAAGTTAATCAGCAAAGCCGGCATGACAAGGTCCCCCAGCATAATAGCCCAAGAGAGCTTCCCACTGTTCTCTAGCTCTGTCCCTTATGCTGCTGGTGCCAATCTGCTCCTGGGCCTTCCGAACCCAGCACCATGCTACTTCCATTCAGCTGCATATAACAAGTTGACCACAAGTTGACAACCACCCCAGCAACCCCAGCCCCTACAGGAAAGGCCCCTGTTCTACATCAATATCCACTTGCTATATCACTTTAGTGCTCATTTCATCCCAACTTAACTAATTTTACCTGAGTAGCTATACTCATAATCACATTGGTTGACCATAGTTGGGTTCCACCTCATGCCCACCTTGAGATTTTCAACATTTCTCACCTTGGACCCAACTCATTTCATCAGTTTGCTATATAAAAATTCCCAGAAAAGACAGGGGCTTTAGCAACTCAGAATCCCATCTATCTCTGTTGGACAGAAACTTTCTCTAAAAAAAAAATATATTCTGCTTTTAACTTCCATTGTTCCTAAACGTCATTCTCTGAATCTAGAGAACATAGGCTCCTACCAGGTACCTAACAGGTTGGGAGTTTCTTTTCCCTATATCAAATTCATAGATGAAAATCATTGCTTTCATCTACTTTGAAGGAAAAAAAAAAAAACTGTATTTTACATTCACAGATGCTCTAGGTTTCTAAATGTTGTTCTATCCAGGAAACATGCATAAATATAACTTGTCTACATTTTAACAAGGAAGCATAATACCAGGTGAGAGCAGCCTCAGGCAGGCTCCCAGCAAGAAAATGCAGTTCTACCAGTGCTTACCTCCAGCAAGATGCCTTGAGCATGTTAAAATGGGCTAGGTTTTCAATTTCCTGAGTTCACATCCCCTCCCAATCAGGCAAAATGGACTTGTTCTGCCCTAGAGAGGCTGTGTTGCTGTGGGCCATAGCTTGGTCTTCCAGTTGTAAGTTGTCAGGAAACCCAAAAGTTTCCTGACATCTTAAAGAGATAGTACCATTTTTCATTTCTTTACCATTTTTCTAACTTGTTCTCATAAGCCTATATGCTGTTTAAAGTCAGATTCTTAGCTTTTAAGGCCATTTTAAGAGAAAAAAAGTAATAAGAAGGGGATGGAGAAAATAGGATAACAGCATTAGGTGATACACACTTATATAAAAGTAATGTATTGTCATGCAAGAAAGTCAAAACAGCAGCCACCCACATGAGAAGGCAAAGAACTATGGCAGTATGTCTAAAAAAAAAACACAAACTGGGAAAAAAATGACTGGTGAACTAGAGCTAGCATAGACCTGAGGGGAAGAAAGAAAGGAAGAAAGAAAGAAAGAAGAAAGAAAGAAAGAAAGAAAGAAAGAAAGAAAGAAAGAAAGAAAGAAAGAAAGAAAGATAGCTCAGGAGACTAAATCCCTGCTTAGGCAAGCACAGGGGCTGGAGTTTGATTCCTTTCACCACATGTTATGCTGGCCTGCGCCCTGGGTGTGCTAAGCCAGCCACCTAGACTGGGTTTGGTGGTGTACCCGTGTAATCAGAGTTGTGAAGAGGTTGAAAACAGGAAGATCACTAGAGTCTGAGCTGCACAGTGAGACCTTGCACCAGGTACAAAACTAAACCTTAACAAAACCACAAAAGCTAACAAACACAAGAGAAATTGAGAAAGAAAGAACATATATAAAAATAGGGTAAGTAGAAAGCATGTCCCTTTCCAAGTACCACAGGCACACACATGGAAAACAAGGTGTATTACTAAACACAAGTACCTAAAAGAAAAGCTTGTATTTTCTTCCTCATCCACATGGCAGAGAAAGTAAGCCTCTTCTTGGTACCTTAAAAGGAGTCCCTTGACTCAATTTAGCGGAGCATATGAGAGAAAGAAAAGGAAAGAAAAACAGCCTCGTGTGTGGAGGACTGCCTAACCAGCTCTCCTTGAAAGAAGAGCAACTGTCTCTATTTTGACTGAGTCTGGCCCTATTTCCTTGTATTGATATGTAAGAGCTGGCTAGGATTTTTGTTTATCCTCTCAATTGGCCTTAAGCAATGTATATTGGTCTAGCTGAGGTGTTGATGATAGTCTTTGAAGGTGGTATGCGTGTCTCCCTGGTAACCTATACCTGCTGCTCCTTAATGTGACAGGTCAAAGAGCTTATACTCTGCGCTGCCAGCTGGGTAGCACCCTGGAGACTGAGGCTATGACTTCCTGGCACTTGAAAGACTACATCAAAGCTGAAACACCAGACTACCCAAAGCATTAGATACTATGTAAATAGCCTTATGCAGATTACTGTCTCTGCATATCCTCTGCAGGTGGCAGATGTAAATGCAGGACCTCCACCTAGCTCAGCTCATAGTATTCGCTACCTCCCGCAATTCTCGGTGATTGTTCCTAAAGTCATTCCTCCATTGAACAAAGCCGAGTGAGGCCTTGGATCGCTCACTTAGTTCCAGAGAATCATCATTATGGCTAGACTTAGAGCCCCTTGACTCCCTAATAGTTATAAATATGTTTTAGTGTCTTTACTTTCACCGTGGGTTGCATGGGAAGTGGTAGATTGGAATTACCTTGGTGAGATTCCAATGACGTGACTCGGAATTACAAATACTGACTTCTCGGATCAAAATGAAGACCTAAAAGTGACTCCTACCTGGGCGTGGTGGCACACGCCTGTAATCCCAGCACTTGGGAGGCTGAGGCAGGAGGATTGGTGTGAGTTCGAGACCAGCCTGGGCTACCAAAGAGAGCTCAAGGCCAGCCTGAACTGCACGAGACCCTGTCTCAAAAAGAGAAAAATAAAATAAAATAAAATAAAATAAAATAAAATAAAATAAAATAAAATAAAACAATAAAAGGGACTCCTACATCGTGGAGAGAAACAAAAATTTACCTAACATGGACTTTACCTTGGTCGGTAATACCTGACAAAGGTAGGTAGGTTAAGGAAGCCTAAGTTATACTGTGTCTATTTGCAATCTTGAATCCTCAACACAAATGTTCATGGGTGGAGATATTGCTTGCTATGCTACTGACATCAAATATTTACAACTTTTATTAAACATTTAAAATTATGAAGCAACCAAAGAAATAGTTAAAAGTAACAAATTTGCAATGACTCAGAAATTGTAACGCATATGTAATGAATTTGAATGTAATAGTTAAAACCGAACAAATATAATTAGCAATCTGAATTTATCATAATTTCATTGATCAAAATAAGTGCTAAGAATATGTAGCTATTTAGTACATCAGATATTTCTTGTAGTTTTCAATGTAGGATTGTATACCAATAAATATTCAATTTTTTTAAGGAGACAGACTTTTGAGTCTGGAAAATCCTGGCTTTGATGTTTCATGTGAGTATTTTGTGAAAAACTACTGGGGGCAGATTATTCAGGATGGAATAACAGTCAAAATGCATAGTGTGGTCATGGATAGGGCTTCCTATAGTGAACATATGCATGTACATGAAAAAGCACTTGAAGTCTAATCCATACAAATCAAACTTAAGCTTTCAAGTACCCTCTCCCAGGGGACCGCTTGGAGTAGCACTTGTATACACCTAGGGATAATGAATGACAAGATGTGCTGGATTATCTGAGCCAGAGAAACTAGTCCGTGCTGTGTCCACATTACTGATCATTGCTGGTACAGATCAGTTGCATTGCTTAGAACAAGAAGATGATCAAGAGTTTGGCAGAATGTTATTTTAGATACACAAGCACAATCGTATCAGAACATACATTCCAGAACTCTGAGGTTATATTTTAGGAATTGTCTAAGATATACTTTTTTTTTTTTTTCCCAGTACTGGGGACTAAGTAGAGTAAGCCAAGCAAGTGCTTACTCTGCTTAGGCATCTCCCCAGACCCCTAAGATATGCTTTATCTCCTTTGAATGTACATGGTTTGATAAATAAATCCTCCTGAGTTAACGCTTTTCTCAACAACACAGATAATTATATTTTTAAAAAACGTACTAATGATAGCTTTGCATGAAACTGAGAGTATTAACTATATAATATGCCACTACAATATTAATTAATGCTTAAATATGTTTAAGTAAAATAGGCAGCATGATACTCTGACACATTTAAAATACCAGTAACTATAAAAGTTACTTGTATTATGGTTACTATCATCATTATTTTGCTACAGTGTTTGTTTAATGAGCTTAATTTATCTTTCCACATTCAAAGTTCTTTTGTGGGAATATAAAAATATTAGTAAGCATTAGTATCTAAAGGAAAATTGTTCTTATATAGTTGAATGTCTTATATAAATCTCTGATATATTATTAGCATTTGCAAGGCAAATGAATAAAACTGTAACAAAATTCTTAGCTACCCTAGTGCAAATATGAAAAAATATAATACCTATCAGTTAGCCTTCCTTAAATTGTATCTGCTTCTGAAAAATGTTAATTTTATACAATAAATTTCATATTAAAACAGCAGGGGATCTTTAATACTCATGAATCTTTTAAGAAATGATCAACTGGAGTTAAGCAAAGTCTATGAACAAATAGGAAGAAAAATATTAGCTATATCATTATTTCCTCTTGCTGATTAATACACTTAAGCTTATAGCCATTGACAGTATAAACATCAATATAAAAAGTACTGTGGTACAGTTCATACTGATTAGACTTTTTGAATAACTTTGTTAAATTCACTTTTTAAATACACCAATGTATAGATGACAGTTCACAAACCTCCTTTTCTTTGATAATCTAAAAGGAAAACAATGTAGAATTGTAACTATATTTTGTGAACTCAGCTAGTTTTGGAGGCAATTGGACTATGATCTCTCCATGTCAGCACATGTTATAAATTTATCCAAATATATTATTTCAGCCTAGTTTTAAGAAGGTGGCAGGCACAGAATTTTAATTTATTTACTACGCCCAGCAGGCTATGAGATTTTCCGAGGGTTTCTACACTGAGAAATGTTTTAGAACTCTCTAATCAGATAATTCGAATAATTTTCAAGTCAAGAATTTATATAGCAAATGCAAATATTATAACCTAATTCTGACTTAAGCTTTCTTGTTGTGTTTATTTAAAACATCGTCAATACTTTTGATAATATGTAAATTGAACTCCTAAATCTATATAAGAATATAGTAAACATGTAGGGACATGTAAAAGTATTAAACTATCTTGTTCTCTATTATCTCTCCTGATATATGTAAAATAATAGTTGTATTAAAAGTGAAGCTTTCACACAACTAAGACAGATTCACATTCAACTTGCCCAGCCATGCATTCTCCAGTGTTTCTTTCATACTGAGACCTATTTTAGAGTCATTGTAACTGACATAGTCTTAAACAAGGCAGAACCAACATTTAAGAATACATTATGCATTGCTAATCCATTATTTACAATCCCAGAGAAAAGAAAACAACCCTTCTAAATCCATGCAGAGTTCATGAAAGCTTTAGCTATTGAGTTTTCTAAAAGAAATGAAGCAGAAGATTAGTTTTATGCTACTGCAGCCTGTGTTATATCTTGCCTTTCTGCATTAGAAGAATCATGATACTTACGGAAACAAGCCTAAAAATTAATATTACCATTTAATTAACTAATTTATGGAGCAATAGTCTATAGCAAGAAAATTAGGTATCTGTATTTTATTTTAGAGTTTTCTTTATAAAATATTGTAGCCAATCCACCAAGAAGATAATTGAATATTGCATATTTCATTATGCAGTGTAACATACATATTTCAGAATAATAAATTATACTCAGTCATGTAAGACAAATTTTTCTAAATATGATCTATATCCTGATGAAATTTTAAAGATATTAAATTTAATGTAAATGTAATGTAACAGATAAGTTTACATAAATAATATTTTTAACAGTTCTACCATATTCTCACTTTGAATTCAGCTTTAAAAACAAAAGAATGTACATATGTTTTCAGATTTATACAGTGCCCCACAAATATGAGCAATTTTATGTATTCACTTTAAAAAGTGAAATTTTTGGAAGTTAATTCACATCTACTACTCTTTCTACATATAATACTGTCAATTATACAAGTGGGTTCTATAGCCACAGTTATAGTTTTAAAGTCTATTATTCCATTATCTGCTTTCTTAGACAGAAAAAAAATGTACTTCCATCAAATAGAAATCTATAGGACTTCTGTTATTACAGAGTTGTAAGCTTCTCAGTAATGAGCCAAATACAGTACAGGAATGAAAAATCTCCCATTATTTCTTTTGCTTATATACAGGCTTTGTGCTTGTATTCTTTGGTTCCTCTTACTACATAATTTCCAACAATGATTTTGGAACTCCAAAGGCCACTGTCAGTTTAGCTTGATTATTCCATGGTGCTCTTTGTGGATGGCACTACTATATACATGTTTTACATAGCCATAGCCTGAAGCTGCTGGTTTTACACTATTAAGTGAATTATGTGCCATGTAGTCAGCATCTAATTAGAATTATAAGAAATCATTCAGAATTGTAAGGGCTTTGGTTATTTATTTTTACCTTCACAATCTTAGAAGGAAAGCCCAAATTTATCTTTACCACACTACAACTCGAGGAACCAGAAAATTAGTGAATTTAGTCTTGAGTTTCTCCAGATTTTTTATGATGTTTGAGTAACAACATTTGAAGCTAACAGCCAGTTTCTAACTGTTAGGAGGAAATTTTCAGGTATTTACTTAGTATTAACAAGACCGTTTCATAATGAAAACTTCTTGGCTCAATGCACAGATCCTGAGTTCAGTCCCAGGACACACACACACACACACACAATTTTTTGTCTTTTTGATATTATTCACTACATGTTAAATGTGTACAGATATAGCGCTGGCTCCATGAATTGGCCTGATACATCTATGAAAACTACTAACAGATTTTTTGCTCATATAGTTGACTATATCAACATAAAAAATGAGAAAACTGGCTTAAAAGTATTTGCTTCACAATTATGAAGACATAATCAGAATTATATTTTAATAGAATTTTATGTTAAGGAAACATATCTTATATTCAAGCAATGAGAGATATAATTTTATCATGGTAGCTTATAACCAGTATTTTCAACACAAGATTATTGTAAAAAATCAAATCCTTTAGAAAATATTCCAAAGAATGACCTCATACCTTTATCTAATGTCATATCTAAAAAGTAACTCAAAGAATTATTAGTTTACTTATATTCATAATACCAGTATTTACAATAGCTAAGGGATAAAATCAACCCGTTATCTCCCAAAACAGAAATGTGTAAATGAAATACACATGTAAAATATTATTCACAAGTGAAGTTAGAAAATTCTGATGCATGCTACTTGGGTGAACTTGGAAAACAGTATTCTAAGTAAATATGGCAATCACCAGAAGGCCATCACTGTATTATATCACTAATATTTGGCATCTAGAGTTGTCCAGCTCAGAGTGAAAGAAAAGTTGGCTTCAAAAGTTGGCTACTGATGAAACTGAACCTTTGTGTTATGGGTAGTATAGCACAATGAATACTGTTTAGTTTAGTTCATAAAATCTTAAATTACAAAACTGAATGGAACATGTGTAAAGAAGTAAAATTAAAGGTTTCCTCATACTCATTCATGTAAGACAGTAACACTAAAACAATACTTTTAAACTAACCTCTAGCACTATATAATTTAATTTGTTTTAATTAATGTAATATAACTAGAGCTTTCTTTGCTTTTTTTGGTGGTACCAGGGACAGAACACAAGACCTTGTGCTTTCCAGGCAAGTGCTTACTCCACTGAGCTATTTCCCTGACACCCCTCCCCCATATAACTAGTTTTGATCTATTGCCTTGTTTTCATGAATTGCTTTTGCTTTGGGTTTAAAAATCCAGAGTCATTATTCTAATGAAATATGAAGTTTTCCTATCTGATATTAGTGGTCTTATTCTGTTGTGTGATACTACTATAGAACACTTTAGGAAACTACTTTTTTTGTATTTTAGGGAAGGATCTACAGGGTGTTCAGGGTCTCACTACTAAATCAGTCTCGTAGTGATCCGCCTGTTTACAGCCTCCCAAAAGCTAGGATTACAGGCACACACCAGCCTCAATTGGTGTCTCAGCAGGCCCTGGGGGCGAGGCAAGCACAGTAAGACTGGGGATTGTATCCCTGACCCTATCCCTGCTTACAGATGTTTTAATCTGCTGAGCTATTTGGCTAGCCCTTCAGGGAACTTTAAAAATGATTCACTTAGCTCAAAATCTTGGAAATTGAGGATCATAGTGCCACATTTGAAATTCTGATAAAGAACTCATTAAAAACTTATCATAATAGCAATTTTTTTATTCAAAATATATAACCTGGCTAAAAAGGAAACAAGAAACCTTGATAAGGCAATTCATGCTTTTGATTTTTACAATAGCACTCAACTATTGAGAACTAATCCATTCAGCATGCCTTTCATTAGTCCCTTCCAAAAGGAATTTGGACTACATTACCTTCTAGTAGGAGTCACTTTTTGATCTATAAACTTATGTTCTTAACCCTCCAGAAGAGAAGCTTCATGATACTATTCGTCTATGACATAGGTACTTGAGTTTAACATCACTGTCTTTCTGAATATCAAACATCTTACACTTAACTTGGAATCAATATTTTCCATCCATCAATCATGGATATTCTAATAAATCCCTATACAATGTGATAAAAGCAGTTACACATTTTTACACAGACATTTAGAAATATAAGTATATATAAAAAAGTAGCCGTTCAAATCTACATTATTTCTCCTAGTCTCTTACTCTCATTTAATACCTTTTTTTTGTTTTCTTGCAAACCAATCATTTACTTGAGAGAGAGTATAGCAATAACTGAAATTACATTACAAGTAGCAAAAATCTAAAAGGCAAGAATGATAGGCATTCCAAGCATAGTTTTAGTGTTAACCACTCTTACCTCAGTGTGAAAAACATTTTGGTGGTTCTTAAGACCATTATCTAATACATCCTGTATATAAGTGTGTGATTTTGCTACTGCCATATTTCACATCTTTTCTGCTTACAGTCACTTCTCTGTTTAACACTTAATTCCTTGATTTTCATTCAGCTGTGTCATGCTTTTCCATTTGTATTTATTCTTTAGAGTTCTTACACTAGGGAGATTATATGATATTTACACATGTAGGTCTGATTTATTTTTATTTCACTTATGAGTGTACGCTCAAGATACATGCACTTATATATGAAGATTTCTAGTTGATAATTCTTTATAGCTCAGTAATGTTCCATTGTATAAAAGTACATCTCTTACAACCATTCTTCAGATGATGTGCATTTTGATTGATTCCGTGTTTTGGCTATCACAAATTGTGCTGCTATGAACAAAGGTGCACAGATGTCACTATGATATGATGTTTTCAGTTCTTCTGCGTAAATTCCAAATTAGGAGATAGCTGCATTGAATGAGATTTCTAGATCTAGTTTTTCTAAGCAGTCTTCACACTGCTTTCCATAATGGTTCCTCCAATCTGCATTCTCATCAGCAGTGGAGAAGTGATCTTTTTTCTCAACAGATTCTGCAACATCTGTTTTTGGTTGATTTCCTTATGATAGCCATTCTTCCTGGGGTGAGATCATATATAAATGTTGTTTTAATTTAATTAAATATCACAAATGGCTAGCAATGTGGAGCATTTCTTCATGTATTTATAGGCTTGTTGAATTTCTTATACTGAGAAGTTTGTGTTCATCTCAGATAACCATTACTTGATTGTGTCTTTGAATTTAGAAATCCTAATGTCTTTTAGTTCTTTATAAATTCTAGACACAATACTTATTAGTTAAAATTTTTTTGAAATTTGTGGTTTGTCTTTGCACTCTGTTGCTAATTTCTTTCTACATGCAAAACCTTCTCAGCTGGAGGATGTCCCAGTTGTTGATCCTTTCAAGTGTTAAATGTGAATTTTGATTTTTGTCCATGAAATATTTGCATACCCCAATGTCTTCAAGATTTCCTCCCACATTCTCTTCTAAGAGATTCAGTGTTTATCTTTTAATATTTAGATCATTAATCCAATTTGTCTTTAATTTAGTGCACGGCAATAGTCCTGGGTCAAACTTTAGTTTTCACCATGAAGAGAAATCAGTTTTCTAGCATCATTTGTTGAAGAGGCTATTTTTCATACAATAAACATGTTTGGCCACTTTACAAAAAATAAGGTGGCTGAGTGTGTTTGTATTTGTTTCTGCATCTGCTAATCTATTCCATTGATCCTCAGGTCTATTTTATTGTGAATGCCATGCTGATTTTATCACTGTACGCCTGTGGTATAACTTTATGAAAGGAATTGTAATGCTTCCAGCCTTATTTTTGTTGCCGGCGATTCTTTGCAATGTTAGGTCTTTTCTGGTTTGAAATAAATTTCAAGGGTTGGGGAGATAGCTCCTTGGTACAGGTGCCTGTCTGGCAAGTGCAAGGTTGTGATTTGAGGTATGTTGATGGCATTTTGATAGGGCTTGCATTAAATCTGTACAACAATTTAGAGAGTGTGGCCAACTTCACAATTTTGGTTATTTCTATCTGGGAGCAGGGAATATCTTTCCATTTTCTGAAATCCTCTAAGATCTCTTTATCAGAGTACTGTAGTTTTCATTGAATATATCTTTTACTTCTTTAGTTAGGTTAATTCCTACGTATTTCATTTTTTTTTCAGTGCTATTGTAAAAGGTGTTTGTTGTTTCTCTAATTTCTCTCTCAAAATGTTTGTTATCTATGTAGAGGAATGCTATTGATTTTTGTGCGTTGACTTTGTATCTGGTTATGCTATTGAATTTTCATATTAATTCTAGTAGCTTCTTGGTGGACATTTTTGGGTCTTCTAAGTAGATTATCATGTCATTTACAAATAATCGTAGTTTGGGGCCCGGCAGGATGGCTCAGTGGTCTAAAGCGCCTGCTTGGGAAAGCTTGGGCACCTTCAGGGACCGCGGTTCAATCCCCGGCACCACATGCTGTGCCAGCCCTGCCTTCGGGGCAGGCTGAGCCGACCATAAAAATGAGTTAATAAACAAATAAAGGTTCTGAAACAAGAAAAAAAAATCGTAGTTTAACTTCTGTACCTATTCTTATTCCTTTTATTTCTCTCTCTTGTCTAATGACTGTAGCTAATGATTCCAGAAGTATATTGCATAGGAACTGCAATAGAAGACATCCTTACCTTATACCAGAACTGACAGTAAAAGACTTCAGCTTTTCCCCATTTAGAATTATGTTTGCCACTGGATTATCTCTGATGGCTCTTAACAGACTGAGGTAGAGGCACTGTCTTCCAGTTTTCTGTAGGACTTATAACATGAGTGAATGTTGGACTTTGTGAAAAGCCTTTTCTGGATGAACTGATATGATAATGTGATTTTTGGCTTTGGCGCTATTAATATAGTGCATTGCATTTATAGATTTGCCTACATTAAGCCATCGCTGTACCCCTGGGATGAATCCTGCCTGGTCATAGTGTATAATCTTCTTGATGATTTGTTGTATTTTATTGGAGAGGATTTTACTGAGGATTTTTGCATCTATGTTCATGAGAGAAATTATCCTATAGTTCTCTGTTTTAGTTACATCTCTCTCTGGTTTTGGTATCAATGTAATACTTGCCTCTAGGAATGATTTTGGGAGGATCATTTCCTTTTCAGTTTTATTGAAGAGTTTGAGGAGTACTGGGATTATGTCTTCTGTGAATTCTTGTAGAATTCAGTGGTGAATCTATTAGGACCTGGAATTTTCTTTGTCGGTAGACTTTGTATTACATTTTACATTTCACTGGCTGTTATTAGGTTATTGAGACATCTTATATCTTCTTGATTGAATTTTGATAGTTTGTACCTTTCTAGGCCTCTGTCCATTTCATCTGTGTCTTCAATTGTGTGAGAGTAAAAATTCTCAAAGTATCTATTAATGATCCTCTGAGTTTCTGCTAGGTCTATGGTAAATTCACCTTTTTCATTCCTTATTGCTTTAATTTGAGTTCTTTGTTTCCTCTTTTGATGAGATTAGCTAGGTGCTGATCACCATTATTTAATATTTCAAAGAACCAATTTTTTGATTCACAAATTCTTTGTATTGCTTTCTTTGTCTGAAATAAATTAATTTCTCCTCTAATCTTTGTACTTCACCCCTGTCTTTGGGCTTTGAGTTTTGTTTGCTCTTCCTTTTCTTATTAGTTTAGGTGCTGCTTAAGAGTATTTATTTCTTCCCATTCTGTTTTCTTAATGTGTGAATTCAGAGCTATAAATTTTCCTCTAAGAACTGCATTCATTGCATCCCATAAATTCTGATAGGTGGTGTTTGAATTTTCAGTAAATTGTAAATATTGTTTAATTTCTTGTTTCATTTCATCTGTTATGTACTGGTTGCTCAGAAGAGTGTTGTTTAATTTCCATGTATTTCTTGGGTTCTTGTGATTTGTGTTGTCATTTATTTCCAGTTTCACTGGACTGTGCTGAGATAATATGAATGAAATATCTTTTTTCTTACATATACTTAAGCATGACATGTGTACTTGAATGTGGTCTATTTAAAAAAAATGTTGCATGTACAGCTAAAAAATATATGTATTCAGAAGTGGTTGGGTGAAACACTTTGTGTGTGTTTACTAAGTCCAGTTATTCCAAGATCTGGTTCAGTTCCACTATTTCTTTGCTAAGTTTTGTCTGCTTGACCTGTATTTTTTGGGATAAAGGGGTGTTAAGTTCTCCTGTTAAGATTGTGGTATTGGATAACAGATTTTTCATGTCCATTAAAATTTGTCTTATGTAAATCTATGTTCCCATGTTGGGTGCATACATATTTATGAGTGTTACCCCTTCATCTTGAATTTTTCCCCTAACTAGTATATAGTGGCATTCATTATTTCATTTGGTCAATCTTGGTTTGAAGTTTAGACTTTCTGCAAACAGGATTGCTACCCCTGCTTTTTTTGACATGCTAGGGCATGTAGTTTTTTTTTTTTTCCATCCATTAACTTTTAGCCTATGTATTTTATTTATGAGTCAAATGTGTTTCTTGTATACAGCATATTGTTAGATTTTTCTTCCTTATCCACTCTGCCAGTCCATTTTTTATAATTGCAGAATTGAGTCCACTATATTGATGGTTATAATTGAAATGTCTTGACCTATGATTGACATGTCTTTTATTTACTAGTGTTTAGTCCTTTTTCTCCTGTTTAATGGTTGACCTATTTGGTGGGTTCTTTCTGGTCTGACTTGCAGAGTTCATGTAATTTTGGTCCCTCTCTAAAACGTTTTTTGGTAGTCTGTGTAGGGTTGGCTCTGACATCATGAAATTCTTTAGTTTCTTTGTCATGGAAGTATTTCACTTTTCCCTCATTCTTGAAAGAAAGTTTTGCAGGGTACAGCAGTCTGGGCTGTAATTTGTCTGCATGAAGGACTTGAAGCAGTCTCTGCATACTCTTCTTAACTACATCGTTTGTGAAGACAAATCTGCCCTTACACTAATGAGTTTTCTTTTAAATGTGATCTGATTCTTTTCTCTTGCAGCTGTTATCATATTTTTCTGCTGGATTTCTAGGATCTTGAGTCTTATGTCTGGGTATGTTCTTAGTGGGGTTTGTATTACTTGGAGTTCTGTGTGGCTCAGTTACTTGAGTATCAAATAGTTTTCTCATATTTGGGATGTATTGTGCTATTACTGCTGCCCATATTCCTTTTGTATCATTTGTGTTGACTCCTTCTTTCTCATTGATTCCTATTAATCTCATGTTGTTCACTTTTGCATTATCTTGCAGAAGTTGAATTATTTTTATCTGTATCTGGGTTGTTTTTAAGAGATCTTTTATTACCTTTCCCCTCACTGTTATTGTGTCTTTAAGATCTGAAACTCTATCTTCATTTTCTTTCACACAGTGTTGCCAGCTTGGAATTGAGAATTTATTTTCTTGTATATCTCTTTTAAACTCTTTTATGAGATCTGTTTCTTTCCCATGTTGCTCATTCAAGGATTCCATCATTTGTCTTTTCTCTGTATAGCAGTGATCTCTAATCTTTCATGTAGAACTTTGGTTAAGTTATGCTGTTAGCACCTGGTGGAATTTGTGTCCGGATCTACTACTTTTGATCTTGTCTAGATGTGCCTGGCTGGGCCTGGTTGCTGTGCTCATCTTCTTCCTGGTACAGCTTTTGGATGAGAGCCCACTGTGCTTCTTTAGCAAGATGCTCAGATCCTGGCTTAGCTGGTAGGATCTGACCCCCAACCTCTCTGCAAGTTATTTTGCTCTGGGGCTCCACAGAAGATGCTGGAGCTGGGTTATAGGGGATAAAGAAGCTCTGGTGATGAGAGGGTGTGTGCCTAGTGTTCCTGCCCATGTGTCCACCAGTCACAAGCTCTGTGTAGGGGCAGTTTCCGTGGCAGGGCTAGAGGTCCCACTTGCACACCTGCCAATCAGTCTGTTGGTCAGTCGGGGCTGCTAAGGGCAGGGCCTGAGTTCTGGTGGCAGGGTGGAGGCCTGAAGGTAGAGAGGCCCTATGTGCGTGCCAGCCAGTTTGTCCATCGGGGCTACTCTATGCAGGTGACTGAGTTCCTTTGGAAGTGTGGGGGTACAGGCTAAGTGTTCCTTCCTGCACACCCGCCAGTCACTCTGTCAGTAGGTCAGGGCTGCTGTCCTCAGGGGCTGAGTTCCATTTGAAGTGAGGGGGCCTGAAGGCCAATAGATTTGCCTGCTGTGAAATTTCTTCTGTCAAGTTAATTAGTCCACCACCATTAATCTTAGTCTCAGGAAGTCTCTGGACACAAGAAAAATGAAGAGAAACTTTGTGCCAATTCATAACATATATCCCCCAGAGTCCAACAACGAATCCATTCCTTTTTCCCAGCAGAAACATTTTAATCGTGAACTTTACTGGAAGGACTTTTATTAGCCTTTTGGTCTTTGGAGTTGTGACCAGGATTTCCTATATGGAACAGCCTAAGGAATTCTAACTCTATTCTTTCAAGCAACAACTCAGAATATTTCTAAGTTCTTCCCACAAGCCATTCTCTTAATAGATTTCTAAAGATTATTAAACCTGCATTACACTGTTCAAGTTTTGAAATCATGAGAATATTTTTGTATCTCAAAACTGACTTAAAGAAAGTGTCTGGTTGCCAACCTGGCAAGGGGTAGATTGCTATGGTTGACTCTGTCAATTTGATGAGTCCAAGAGCTTACAGAAGTGACTCAGTAGTTCTGCATCCTGGGGTGAAAAGGACATGCCTACTTTAAGATGTTGTTCATTGTGTCAATTTGAATTTATATGGTTAACTAAGCAACTCAATATGGGACTAGGGTCCTTATTTTGTATTCTTCTTGAGCCTGTGAAAGAGAGGGAAGGAATAGATATGAGGGCCACCCTCATGGGTAGCCTGCTTATAACATAAGGAACAGAAAGAGGCTTGTTCTTCTTGCTAATGAAAAGAAGAAAAATATAATATGAACTTGAAGACCATAGGCAAATTTCCCACACGCTGAACATTTTACAAGACAGTATTATTTATTTTTCCATTGTTCAGTGAAGTAAGAAATCTGGACTTCTCAACCAAACCTAATTATTTTTGGCATCTGTTTTTGTAAATACAATATCACATCTCTAACTTTACCACTGCCTCTGAGAAATCAAGATGTTTTACATTTGCAAAATATTTTTACCATTTATTTTTCTAAAATTTGCTTACAAATTTGTTCATGGAAAGGTAATATTAAAAATGTCAAATACTCTTTAAAAGAAAAAATAAAAAAGAAATCATTAAGGGAAGCTGAACAATGTTTTCAAGATCATATCATGAGTACATGAGAAATAATAATTTGTCCTTATTTTGAAAAATGGTTAGCACAGAATTTGAACCTTTCTACAAGATTCAGTGTAATGTGATCTCCAACAACCTACTTTAATTGTAACTTAACTACAACATGGTTTTACAGAAATAATAGGAAATGCATACTTGAGAACTGTCTGTCTTTCATATATAGGCATTTACCAGATGAGCAGCATTTATGAAATAATTTCTACTGCAGAATAAATGCTTTCATGCTTTAAAACACAAAAGTTACACATAACATGGAAAGAAGGTACTTTGGGAGCATTTAATATGGCAATTAAAAGTATAGAAATTTCAAATTATATCCCATAGTCAGTACTCCATTATATTTTTCAATATTTAAATCATGGCCTTTTCATTAAGGTACTTTGCAATTCACTGTTCTATAAGACAAGGTATGACTAAGTCACTCTGTTGCCTATGCAGTTCTGGAACTTAAGGTAGTAGGATTACAGGTTGCCTGGCCCTTGTAAATCAAGAGGATTAAATAGATCTAATATTTTTCAAAGTTTTCCTATATATACGATTTTCTTGTATTTATAATATGGTCTACAGGGTCTCACTACATAGATTAGACTCATAGCAATCCTGTTTTCAGCCTCCCAAGCACTGGGATTACAGGCCCACACCACCATACACAGTCTCAGTCACCATCTCAGTGTGCCCCTGTGTCAGGGCCAGCACTGCATGCCAGCGATTGAACCCAGGCCACTGTGCTCCAAGCTCTAGACCACTAAGCTATGGCCAGCCCATGAATTTACCTTTTAAAGATATTCCTAAATTCAGAGTCTCCACAAGAAGAATGCTTTTCAATATTAGTGACATAACTAGATGCTTGCTTTTCTCAGATTCCTTTTTCTTTTCTTTTCTTTTTTTTTACTATATTTACCACTTTCTTCTCTTTTCTCATTTTCCATACTCTTACTCTTGTTCTGTTTAAACATTTTTTTATTTTATAAAGTGAAAATGAAATAGCATTAAAACAGAAAACATAAAAATGGTAAAGAATTTCACTTAAAAGTAATATGAATTTCACATCATTTGTTTCAATGCATAGTGTTGTCTTATAATAATGAGTAACTGATTTCTTAGGTTCTTTCAATTTGTAAAATGTTACATGCATACTTACATATCAGTAGATTTCATTTACGCGATAGCTTCATGTACCCTAACCAGCCACTTTTCAGCCCCACCCCTGGGGCACAATGAGATGGCAATTGAAACTGGGCACGGTGGGGCACGCCTGTAATCCTGGATCTTGAGAGGCTGGAAACAGGTGGATTACTATGAGTCTGCTGTGGTAGTGAGATCCTGAACACCCTGTAGACTCTTCACTAAAGCACAAATGTATAAATGCATATTACATATATATATATATATATATATATATATATATGTGTGTGTGTGTGTGTGTGTGTGTGTGTGTGTGTGTGTTTCAGAACTTTTTAAACTTATTTGTATCATGTAGGGCAGAAAAATCATTTTACTATGTTGATATAAACATTTGTTTCTGAGTTAAAGACATGAAGGCATTTGAAGCTTTTATAATTTCATTTCTAACGCTATAGTTATAAATCAAACCAAGGTTAATCATCTCACTTGTTAACTGATTTTCCTAGGGTTTGTGAATTTCATAATTACACAAACTAAAACAAACCTCTAATATACAAGATTCTGTAATTTCTCACCCATGAGGAGATAGCACTCTCAAAACATGCTCTGATGTTTATGGTTACTGATAATTAAGAATCACATTTTACATGTTTGTAAACCAAAAACAAAAACATCACAGAATCAATACAATAAAATATATAGAAAGGCAAAAATGTCAGTTTTCTATAACTGTTTGTTTCACTCTGATTGCCAAGAAATGATACACTAAGCACATAAATCTATTAGGAATGTTTTTTTTTTTTTTTTTTTTCTGGACAAACAATTTACTTGGGTACATCAGTGCTTTCAGAAAAATTACATCAAAGAGATTTTACATCAAAGTGAAAATTTCATAAACATTCATTGATCTTATTGTATCTCTACCTTAACCAAAACATGTCCTGCTCTTCAAATCAATTTATTATGCCTCTGATACTAATAATTCATTATATAACTGTACAAATTATATTACATATAAAACATTGCTTTTCACTTCTGTTACACCTGAACTTCTGAGAAATATGTTTGATCGTACTACTTTCAACCAGTTATAAATAACTACCAAAGTTTGTATTGTTCTTTTTCATCTAGAACCATAGTTAAACACTACGTAGCTCCTCTTTATTTTACAAAACCCTTTAACTACTAAATATTCTTATATCTTTAAGCTGTTATTCTTTTTTCACTCATTGGAAATACTCTTGAACTGATTGAGACCTGGGCAAATCAGTGCTGTGCCTCTTATCCTTTCAGTCAATTTTAGGTACTTGATTGTGCCTGGCTTATTTCCTAAGAAGTGTGCAGCTAGCTAAAGTTCCCTAAAGTTCCAGTAGAACTGTGTTTGGTTAAAAGAAGCCAAAGGAAACCTTGTTCTAGAATTCTGAGTTCAATGATCAAAAAAAGAAGATCTCAGATTGTAAATCTGAGATCCTGGATATCTTTTTTATAATTATTCAGTTAAACAGTTAATATAAAAAAGTCTTAATATAATATAATAATCATATATATATATATATATATATATATATATATATGTGTGTGTGTGTGTGTGTGTGTGTGTGTGTATCAGCATGTAGAGAGAATGTTTAAATGTAAATTTTCTTTTTCGGATGATAAAAATTTTGCATATTAGTAATGGTGATAGTACAAGTTTAAAACTATAATAATAGTGTAATGGTGTGATTTCTATGATATGTAAATTAGTCTTAACATAAATAGCTTCAGAGCTTAAAACTGATAGTTATCTTGATCTATATTACATTTTTCTCAGATTAAATTTGCATGTAATGTGACCTATTAGATAAATACAATACAAAGATAAACAGCAAAGTAAAATCAAACTTTCTTGCTTTTAATTTGTGAGGAAACTGCAAATTTATTGAGGAGTAAAGTTGTGGTATTTTATATACTATGTAGTCGTTGTTTTGCTGTGCTACATCCCCAGCCTGCCTGCTTGCTTTTCTTTCTTTCTTTCTTTCTTTCTTTCTTTCTTTCTTTCTTTCTTTCTTTCTTTCTTTCTCTCTCTCTCTCTCTCTCTCTTTCTCTCTTTCTTTCTTTCTTACTTTTCTTTCTTCTTTCTTTCTATATGATGCATATTGTTGTCTTCCTGGTAGTTATATAGAACACATGGTGTAGACATGATAATTTTTCTAATCATTATTGGTACAAGAATTTTCTTATCATTGAACTAAGAGAAAGTAATTATATTCATAATACAATGTTCCATAATTACAGTGGATTAGTGGCAAAACTGGCAATGATGGAAGCTGTTGATTTAAGCCTTTTACAGCTATTTATTACTTTTTGTTTGTTTTGTTTTTGTTTTTGTTTTTGTACAGGGTCTACAGGTTCTCATTACATAGATCAGAATCAGTGATTCTCCTCTTTACAGCCTCCCAAGTGCTGGGGTTACAGGCAGACACCTCCACTCCCAGCCTCAGTCCCCTTCAGCACACCTCAGGTTGGGATTGCACTGCAGGCCCCAGGGAACACTGGCCCCTGCCTCTGCCAGAGCAGGCACTTTCATCTGCTGATCAATTTGGCTGGATGTGATCTTTCCAATTTGAAAACTTCGCGAAGTCATTGAAGAACATGACAAAATTCATGTTTTCCCCTTTTCTTTGATTAGTAACTCCTTTCACGAGGAAAAAAAAAAAAAACATATTCCAATAACTCAGGCCTTATTGAGAAATAAGGATTTGCTAAAAAAAAAAAAAAAAAAAAAAGTTCTAGAGAAGCTTGATCTCTGTGCAATCAAGATGCACACCACTGGAACAGATTACTTTAATAACTTTACAATAAAACTTTGGTGATGAAAGGAGTAACATTTGATGGCAGAATCATCGCTCTGCATTAACAAAATCTGCAACAAAACACGTACTACAAGTAAACCTTAAATTACAGTTTCCAGAATTTTACTATTCATAGACATGTGAAACACTATACTTACTATTCCTTTGTAAGGATGTTTATGATGTAATTTTCATCAAAGTTTCACATTGACTTCATTTCAGAAATAACTGAAGAAAGACAGTTTTTTCTTGTGCAGAAACTGTCTCTATAATTATATGACCTGTTACCACCATGACAAACTGTAAGAATATGACACTTCCAGGGCACTCTTCACATTATTACTGCCAGGTGCAGGAATTGAAAATCTGGACAGTACATGATAAAAAAAGAGCAAAAGTTCAAGAAGTAGGGAGGAAAGTGTCAATTCACAATCTTGAAATACGTAAAGGGCTTATATTTTGTTTCTAATTAACTCTTTTTGTTTGAGAATAAGTGCAGAAGAGATCTTAAATGTGATAAGGAAATGTTATAAATATATTTTCTAAAACAATAAGTGTCTTCATTCACCTTCAATTTGAAGAATCAAGCCTTGTAGGCAATTATTTTATATAACATTTAACAGTAAGCAGGTTTTACGTGATAATTATAAATTTATAATGACGTTTACAGCTAGAATTGTTTTGCTATTTCATATTACACAACATTTAATTTAAATTATTATGTCATTCCCATTTGTTTAAATTTACTTTGCATAAGTTGATAACCATATGCATTGTATTTGTATAGGCAAAGGACATATTATATTTACTTGACTTTACCTTTATAAAAGAAGCGTGATTTATTGGATTCTTAGTACAGTCAATTCTTTATATGTTTAGAAACTTCTTATGTTTTTGGAATAAAAAAGAATAAAAATAAAATGAAGAATTGTAGCTAATATTATTGTACCAATCAAAATAGTAATATGTCATGTCTTTTTAACTATAATTTGATCTCTTCTAATCGCTTGAGGAAAACAAAACATTGAAAGATAGGTGCATTCTCAATATTTTTCCAAGAAATGATGCTGAACAGCCCCCATTCTGACAAGAAGCAAACAGGGAATCAGATTTTCTGACCTCTGCAGGGACAGGTGTTCTTGGTCTTCCCATGTTTGAAAAGGAAGCCACATGTCCGGATTCAAAATTTTCATTAAAGCAGAAGTAGTGACCTTATCTTCTCTAAGGATATAAATTCATTGACATTTCTTAAAGATACTGTGGTCTGGGCTCCAGATCTCTCCCAGGATAGGCAAAATGAAAAATGCCTTATAAGGAAAAATTCCATTAACCTTAATGTTTGTTTTGTTTGGTTTTATAGAGAGTATGTGTATTTATAAAAAAATCAAGACTTTTTAAAATTTAAAAAGTTCTCAAACTTTAAAATAAACTTTAAAAGAAACCATATTTGCTTTATTTACGAAGTGAACATTTCAACTACCAGCACTCAATTACTGAGAAACTGAAGCTGGTGTCATAGTCATAATAGGATGATTTTTCACTTTTGGACTTAATTTAAGTATATTTTGTCTTGGAAGATAGTATTTCCAGAAACCATCAGGAGACTTGTGAAAGGAATAATACACATAAGTGAAAGATTTTCATTAATTCAGTGTTAGCATCATGTTTAAATTTGAACTCTAAGTGCTAAGGCTTTTCATGTTTTCGTAGAGTATTTTAATATTTAGAAAGAGAATGTGTTTTTAAATTAGGGACAAATTGTTCATAGCTGGGCTTAGACTGCCATAGTGAACGAATAACTCAAACGTGTGCGCAGAGGAAGCAGGTGCCTATGGATCATTAAAGATGCTTGAAGGAGCTGTTTCAGAGAAACAAGTCAGAATTTTGCTTCTAAGGCTGTTTCCACAGATATTGGCAAGCTTCTCAAGAATTGAGAACTTTAGTATAAGTTTAAAATTTTTTCATATCTCTATAAAATGGGATGAACTACAATATCATTTTATATAATAACAGGAAATGCATTTAGCATAGAAAAATATTATTTGGACTAAGAAAAATATTAGAATAATGTAATGTTTGGTGCACTAAATCCATCTGACAACTTATCTCTTGGACTACTTTGTGTGAGTGTGTGGCTATGTTCAGGTGTGCATCATATAAAGCCTCGTGTGTATGTCAAAACTTTTTATTTATGCAATCAAGTAGAATGAATCACTGAATAGGTTTGACATTCTTGTCTTCTCAAAGCAGATATTAGGATGTATCAGATTTGAGTCAGTAGAGCAGTTAAGGGCAATGTATCATCAAATAATATAATTTCACGTATTGCTGGTATATGCTGATACACAATTTATGATATTTTTAGAAATGACTATAATATAACCTAACTACTTGATGGAATGGACATAACTTTTTTCACAATGATTAACATCTATTTGTTGATTTTTTCTGAAAAATCTGCTGAAGATAAAATAGATAAAACTGTGAAAGTCATAAAAATAGGAAAGGGCTTTATGACAGAATGCTAACTGCACAAAAAATTACGCTAATAATCAATGAATGAGGATCTATCAATTTAGAGAGTTTTGGAGTGAAATGAAATCTACCAAAATGAAAAGACAATGGCCAAGTTGAAGAGCAGGATGAAAAACAAGACAAACAAACAAAACCTTGAGGGCTACTCATAATATAGAAGATTAATTTCTAAATTATATAAAGTATTAAAAATTTGGACTGCCCAACATTAAAGATCTAATCAATAATGGACAACTTTCAAAGAAGTATCAATGACTAAAAGGCTCATGCAGGGGCTGGGGAGATAGCTCCGTGGCACAAGTGCCTGCCTGGCATGTGCAAGGTCATGAGTTTGAAACCCGGTCCAACCAAAAAATAAAAAATAAAAAAATAAAAGGCTCATGCAAAATTAATTAGAAAAATACAAATCAATATAGCACACAGATTCCGTGTCAAATTATACATTAAAAAAAATGACTCCGTATCATTATTCAGACATGAGTAATGGAGCATTACTCAGCTATAAAACAGATAAGCTTACAGGTAAAGAATGTAACTATAAGCTCTACTCATAAGTGAAACAAATCAGCCTTGCATGTGTGAATATTATGTTGTCTCCTTAGTGTAAAAAACTGAAAATGTGATTAGCATACAAAAGATATAATAGATACTAAGAAAGAGAAACAAGCTGCTCAAAAGACAAGAACAATTGGAATGGGGAAAAGAGAAAAGAAAGAGGAAAAGGGAATATATAGGTAGGTAAGATAATTGTGCTATTAGTTTCTATTGGTTTATTAAAAGGAACAGTTGTTACTTAAATTTTTGATCAGTTTTGCATGCCTACAGCTGGTAATCTGAACAACCAATTTTTGGATAATAATATACAGTATAACAACTTTTATTAATTTCCTATCATTCTCTTATGAAATTCTGTATCATTTTTTCTTACTTTTCATTCACTTTAAAACAAAATAATGGAAAAAATGATCATAGAATCTAATAAAATAGCCAGGAGTCGTGGCACACACCTGTAATCCCAGCACTTAGGAGGCTGAGGCAGGAGAATCCATGTGAATTCAAGCCTGGACTACGAAAGTAAGCTCAGGGCTGGCCTGAACTGCATAGTGAGACCCTGTTTCAAAAAGACAAAAAAAAAAAAAAAATCTGATATAATAAATTGATCCCATCCCAAATGTCCACCTTTGAAAAGTGGATGGATGACGAATAATGCTGTTAATGAATGTGGAATTAGAAGATAGGTCTCATCAGGACAGCCCACTCAATGGTAAGACCAGAAGGATAGGTCTGTCTTCCCTGCACTTACCTTTTCTCTCTACTTCCTGGCCACCAAGACCTAAGCAACTTGGCTTAGCTGGGATCCTTCTACCTTGCCATTTCTGCTGTGATGCCAGCTATTTAGAGTCTTTAAATGTGAAGCAAACTGGATCTCCCCACTCTTGAGCTGTGTATGTTGGATGTTGTGACTCAAATATCCCTATAATGCAGAAAGAATTGCTACTAGGAAGAACTTAGTAAAAAATGAATGTAGTGGTAGAGAAAGAAGGAAATTGCTACTATTGTGGGTGGAAATGAAATCTAGTACAACCACTATGGTGATGAGTATGAAGATTCATTAAACCTTAGAAATTCCATTTGTCCCAGCTACATTTCTTCCAGGTACTTTACCAGATGACTGAATGTGTCACTTTATAGTGATACATTCATATACATATTTATAGCAACCTGACAAAATAATATACTCCAACTTGGCAGCAGGCTACGGCTGAATGACAGATGACTAGCTTTGAAAATGTAGGATATATGGCTGGGAAGATAGCTCAGTGGTCTAAGCTGCCTGGCAAGGGCAAGGACCCAGGTTCAGTTCCTCCTACCTCATCCCCTGCCAGGCTTGGAATCCCAGCTCTGTCCTGACCACCTAAACTGGGCACAGTGTCACATGCCTACCTATCATACTAGTGCTGAGGAGGCTGATATAGGAGGGTAATTATGCGTCTAATCTGATTAGAGGGACTCTATATTAAATAAATGAATAAAATAGTTTAGAAGGACTTTTTAAAAGTAAGATATTTGCACAATTTTGTATTCCCCATCCACCAAGAAGGATAAATTTGAATCATTTTTAGCACACTGTGTGCATTCTTGAATTCCTAATGCTGTTTAGTAAATCAGTCACAAACTATTACATATAGCATTATTTTTCTTAAATACAAAATCTATGCTATGAATAATTTAAACAGAAAAAAAAATAAAAGCAGAATGATGAGAAACAGGAAGTTGACACTTTTGGAAATAAAAATAGGATATGGGAATTGGGGGGATGGTAGTACAAAAACAAAAATGAGAAGCAAATCAGATGGAGATGTGCTGTGTATGTGTACTTGTGTCCCATGGTGAATATGTTCATGACATATGCAAATATATACTACTAAAAAATGTATTTTTTGTAATGGCAGTTCACTTTCTATATTTGTTAGAAGAAAGAATTCTCTAAAGTTACAACCACTGAATGAAAGTGATCAAATATGACATTTTGTAATTAAATGAAAAAGTACAAAAATGAAATAAGTGAAAATCATCAGTTTTAGGAATGAAAAAAATATTTTGTTAATGAATACACTTATAATCTGATCTAGACAGTCACTAAGAATTCTTCTGACCTGCAATATCAGAAAATGATTCTGCCTTTACTGATAGCAATGGAAGATTTGTTCTAGTTTCTAAAATTTTTCAAAATACATAGTCTTAATTTCACCAGTGTCTCTGTCTCAAGATCAAAGACTACAATTTTAAAGGTGGTTCAAAACATCAAAAACAAAACAAAATCTTGTATTTTCTATGTTATCTATTTATTCGACATCTTAAAAATTAAAAAAAAATACGATCAATACAGAATTTTACTAGGCAAAATGATAGGAATTCAACGTTAGTTGTTAGATTGCAATTTGTTGTCTTTTTTTTTTTTTTTTTTTTTTTTTTTTTTTTTTTGTATTTTAGGGAAGGGTCTACAGGGTGTTCAAGGTCCCACTACTAGATCGAATTCATAGCGGTCCATCTGCTTATAGCCCCCCCTAAGAGATGGAATTATAGGTGTGTGCCATCATGCCCAGTCTCAGTTGCCATCTCAGCATGCCCCACCATGCACGTCACGCCTGGGGATTGAAAACCAGGTCCGTGTACCTGCTTGCAGGAGTTTTAATCCACTGAGCTATTTGGCCAGTCTGTTACATCTTGTCTTCAAATTAGCTCTTCAAATTACCAGAGGGAAGCATGCAAAATTGGTCAAACTATTTTTAAAGAAAAACAAATTGGAGAAAAGAAAATTAAGCAAGAACTGCTCCATTCAATAGAACACCAGAAATCAGCAGTAGAATTCTCCAAGTTATCCTATGTATATACATATATTCCTCTTTCTCTTTCTTTCTCTCTCTTTCTTTCCTTCTTTCTTTCTTTCTTTCTTTCTTTCTTTCTTTCTTTCTTTCTTTCTTCCTTCCTTCCTTCCTTCCTTCTTTCCTTCCCTCCCTCCTTCCTTTCTTCTTTCTTTCTTTCTTCCTTCCCTCCCTCCCTCCTTCCCTCCCTCCCTCCCCCTCCTTCCCTCCCTCCCTCCTTCCTTTCTTCTTTCTTCCTTTCTTTCTTTCTTTTTCTTTCTTGTATGGGTAGGCAAAGAGATCATGATCTTTCTTATATGGGTAGGCAAAGAGATCAAAAGGCAAATTTCAAAAGAAATACTTCAAGGAATCAACTATTGGAGTGTCATCTTTTTGAAAAATTTCTGCACATTAAAAGAAACCACCAACAGAGTAAAATAGAAAACCCATAAACTGGGAAACTTTTTAGCAGACTGAACTCAAGCAAAGTACTTCTATCTAGAATATATAAAGAATTTTAAAAAGTCCGGCCCCTGAAATTCAAAGACTCAGTCCAAAACGGGGCATCTGAGTTTAATACATACATCTCAGATGAAGAACAACAAATGATAAATAAATATATGAAAAACTGTGGAATATCATTTGTCATTCAAGAAATGAAAATCAAAACTCTGATATCCCATCTCAATCCAAAAAGGATGGCTATTATCAAGAAGTTAACTACAAATAAATGCTGGGGCCCGGCAGGATGGCTCAGTGGTCTAAAGCGCCTGCTTAGGAAAGCTTAGGTGGCTGCAGGGACCGCGGTTTGAACACGGGCACCACATGCTGCGCCAGCCCTGCCCTCAGGGCAGGCTGACCCGGCCATAAAAATAAATAAATAAACAAAAGTTCTGAAACAAGAAAAACAATAAAATAAAAATTAAAAAATTTTAAAAATAAAAATAAATGCTGAATGGGCTATGGGGAAATGGATCTTTTCTCCACGATTAGAGTGTAAACTGGTACAAACATTATGGAGAACAGTTTGGAGATTCTTCACAAAGCTAGGGTTGGAAGTTCTCTTCCACCCAGTTATTCCTTTCAAGTATTTTCCTAGAAGAGCTGAAAATTCCATACCACAGCAATATATATGCACCCATAGTTATAGCAGCACCGTTTTTCATAGCTAAATCTTGGAAACAACACCAATGCTCATCAACTGAGAAGTGGATAAAAAGAAATAAGATTTCTAATATTCATTTTAATGAGAAAGAAAAGATAAAATAGTAATGGAACAGTTTCAAAAGAGATTATTAGTATTGTTACCACAACTAATACATTGCATATTGTTGTCTTCATAGTAGCTATTCAGAGAACAAGATACAGACATGCTATCTGATCTAAACAATATTAGTACAAATCTTTCTTCTCATTGACCTAAAAGTAGCTATATATCTATCCTAACTGTCTTGTATATACATGTATATATATATATATATATATATATATATATATACACAACAGAGCAGTCATTTATTTATGTCCCCCTTATATATACACAACAGAGCAGTCGTTTATTTATGTCCCCCGTTTTTGTTTTGCTTATCAGAGAAGGATGTTCCATTGTTGTTAGAGAAGCTGTGTTTAGAGAAGCATTTAAAGGCCTATTTCATACTTAATGCTAGTCCTTAGTCTAGTTTTTAAAAAGTAAATATAAATACTCATATAAGCTTAAAATTGCCAATTTCTTTTTAAAGTTTTTGAGCTTTTAATTCTTTTTAATTTTTTTCTATTTTTAAGTAGAATAAAATAGTAAAAAAATTTAGAACCAATATAGAATTACACTAAACAAAATTGCAGGAATTCAACAATGTTATGATAATGAATATTGTCTTTTAGTTCTTGTACTCTGTCTTTAATTGAAGATTAATGATAAATCATATAATTTTGGAGTCTATGGGAAATACACTTTTAAAAATTAGGTAGGTTTTTATCATAAATCTACATAGGCTTTTAATATGTCACATAATCAGTAGTATAGCATATCCATGGACACATTTTTATATTTTGAACTTTTTAAAGAGAGTACAAGCCGGGCGTGGTGGCTCACGCTTGTAATCCCAGCACTCGGGAGGCTGAGGCAGGAGGATCGGTGTGAGTTCGAGACCAGCCTGGGCTACAAAAAGTGAGCTCAAGGCCAGCCTGAACTGCACAGTGAGACCCTGTCTCAAAAAGACAAAAAAAAAAATAAATAAATAAATAAAACAAAGAGAGTACAAATTTGAATTAAACAAATTTGAACTTTTTTTAAAGAGAGTACAAATTTGAATTAAAACAGAAAAAAATTATAAGTGATACAGATTTTCCTGTAACAAAGCAATTGTAACAAAGCAATACGAATTTCACAGTATTTGTTGTAATACATAGTGTTGTACTACAACTAGTTATTCATACTACCAGATATATACATGTGAAATTGGAGGAGAGAAAAAGAAAGAAATCTATAAGAAACTAAAAAGAGAAAAAAGTACAAAGAATTAAAAATGGAAACAAAACAAATTAAAGCATTAACTACTTCTTTCCACAGACCAACAGAAATCCACAGTATAGTTGTCCAAGCCATCCTGCTTACAAACATAGGAAATAACCCTTCATGAACTCCCTCTCATGTCCTTCTCCTTAGTAACTCTTTCCTGGACACAGAAGAAGTCTATAGATGTTGATACTATCAATGTGACATTAACAGAGGCAAAAGTGACACTGGAGTATAGTATATTGACTCAAGTTCCATGAGCAGCATTCACCATCTGTAGTATAATTTTCTAAAGCTATTGGTAAAGTTTAGAACAATAGGGTAAAATATCCCATGGTTTTCAGAACAGTGCATTACATTCCTGTGAGTCCAGTGTCTCTAAGAAGCTTGAGAAATTATTTTACAGTGTATCTATGGAAAATATAGGGTTAAGTTCCAAGTAAAATTACTTATGAATAGGGTTTGCACATACACAAATGTCCACATCCCACAGTCCTTTTGGGGGGAGAGGGGAAAAGATTAGAAAATTAAATTTTGCTCCAAATATTTTCATGCATTATTTTTGGGTTTTTTAAAATTATTTATAATGATAAAGAAATACCAGTGAGAAAGTTTCAAAGCAGGTTAGTAGGAGAGTTAAAAAATAGTCCATTTCATATTGTTATCTTCACAGTAGACATTCAGAGTACAAGATGCAGGTATGATAACTTGTCTAAACAATATTACTGCTAATCTTTCTTACCCTTGAGCTAAGAGAAAATAGCTATATATATATATATATATATATCTTAACTATTTTATAAATTCTTATATGTACATATTTTTCACTACAAAAATGGTCCTTCATTTTGCCTTCATTTTTTGTTTTGTTATGTCAGAGATATGTGTTCCACTGCTGTTAGAAAAGCTGCATTTGGAGAAGTCTTTAAAGGACCTTTTCCTACTTGATGCCAGTTCAAATATTGCAGGTATGTGTACCCAGTAAAATTTTTTTTTTAAAAAAAGTCCATTAGACGATAATAGTAGTGGGTTATCAGCAGAACTGGAAATTGTTAGAAGTTGTTGACTTGAGTCTTTTACAGGTCATCATATTAAAATGGTATTACTTTTTATACCTCGTGGTTGTACTTTTTTGTTGGATGGCTGAAACCAAGATAAAGCAAGGCATATATAACTTAAAATGTAACTTTTGTATCTAACACGGTCAGATCTTATCATATCCTTTCAGGATTTACCCTGAAACCATGAATAGTAATTTTTAGATCTTTTGACAATGCAGCCATATTGATAAATCATGGCCATTGCTTGACCAATTTGCTGTCTGTGAAAGCCTAAGAGATTTTTTTTTTATCTCCAGGCGATTCTCAGGCACTCTGTATATTGTTGATTAATTTCCTCTCTGGCCCCATAATCTCCTTCAAGAGAAGACTTGGGACATTACTGAGTTACAGTGCAGGTTCTGCTATGTCCTGAGACCACACTGACCTTGAAGGGCCAATATTGGCTATCCTGTAGCCCTTCTTTTTCTTTAATTTTTGGTCTATAGATTTTAGTTGTAAATCATTCAAAAGAAAAGCTTATTGACATTATCACCATATAACAGAGACAGTGGAGCCTAACATCACTATCTGACCGAACATGAAATGCCTTAGATTTAACAAGAAACTGACATTTTCTAACAGTCATTGTTATTCTAAACTATAAATCCCTATAGAATGTGAAAACTCAATTACATATTTTTACACAGAAATTTAGAAATCAAATCATATCCAAAATTGTAGCTTAACAATCTGATGATATTTTTTCCTGTGTCTTGTTTTCTTAAGTTACCTGTTTTTTTATAGAAACGTTTACTTGAGAGAGAGTATAGCAATAACTGATATGACATTAGTAGAAGAACACGTTTAGAAAACAAGAACAAAAAGTATCCCAAGCATGGTGTTAGTATTATGCATTGATATCCTCACTGTAGTTGCTTAGTTCACAAATGTCAGCATATATAGATAGTGCGAGAATTCTACAAATTAACTGCTAGTATCAAAAACCTGATGGAGATTCTTAGTACCATTGTCTTAAACATCTTGTTTATATAAATGTGAGAATTTACCCCTATCATGATTCCTACTTTTTCTTCTTGCTCTCTGTTCATTCTTTCATCCCTGTTTCTCGCTTTCCATCAAACTGTTATACCTTCCAATTTGTATTTCTTCTTTTGCATTTCATCACTAGGGAGAATATATTATATTTACAAATGTGAATCTGGTTTATTTCACTTATGAATATCTTTGCAATTTCCATCAACTTATATATGAATGGTTCAAGTTTAATCTTTCTTTATAGCTGAGTAAAACTCCATTGTATTAAAATTCTATATCTCTTTCATACATTCTTCAGGTTATGGGAACTTTGGTTGTGTCCAAGATTTGACTATCACAAATTGTGCTGCTATAAACATAGGCACACATATGATACGATGTTTTCAGATCTTTTGTGAAAATTTCCAAAATGGCAACAGCTGGATTGAGTGGAATTTCCAGTCTTAGTCTTTTAAGGATTCTGATTTCCATAATGTTTGCAACAGTCTACATTTGCACCAGCAGTGGAGAAAGGTACCTTTTTCCCAATAGCCTCTCCAACATTTCTTGTTGGTTGATGTTTTTATGATAGTCATTCTCTCTTGGGTGAGATGGTATATCAGTGGTGTTTTAATTTGCATTTCATGAATGACTAGTGATGTGGAGCATTTTCCCTCTACTTATTAGCATTTAGTATTTCTTCCTCTGAGAAGTGTGTGCTCACCTTGTATGCCCATTTCTGGAATGGGTCTTTAAACCATAATGTTTTGGGTGGTTTTTTTTTTTTAATTCTTTATAAATTCTAGAGAGAGAACCTTTGTCTCAATGCTTATTAGTTAAGATTATTTTTCCAAGTTAGTGAGTTGCCTACATTTATGTCTTCAAGATTTCCTTCTACTTTCTCTTCTAGGAGATTTAGTGTTTCTGCTTTTTAATATTTAGTTCTTTAATCCATTTTGACATTGGTTTAGTGTGTGTTGATACACCTGGGTCGAGTTTTAGTTTTTCAACATGTAGAATCAGTTTTTCCAGCATGATTTGTTAAAGAGGCTGTCATCCCTCCAGTAAGCATGTTTGGCCACTTTTTTCAGGATCAGGTGCCTCAGTGTGTTTGTACTTGCTTCTGCATCATCTAATCTATTCCACTGATTCTCAGGTCTACTTTATTGCCATGCTGAATTTGTCACTATGCCATGCTGAATTTGTCACAGTAGCTTTGTAATATAATTTAAGTCAAGAATTGTAATGTTTCCTACCTTGTCTTTGTTGTCCACGACTGCTTTTGCTATTTTAAGTCTTTTTACTTTCAGATAAACTTTAGGATTGATTTTTCTTGTTATGTGACATATGCTCTTGGTATATTGATAGGGATTGCATTAATTCTGTATAGCAGTTCTGAGAGTATGGCCATTTTCACAATGTTGCTTCTTCCTATCCAGAAACATGGAATATCTTTCTGAATTCTTAAATCCTCTCTGATCATTTTTTTCAGAGTGCTGTAATTTTCACTGAATAGATCTTTTACTTCTTTAGTTAGATTAATTCCTAAGAAATTTGCTTTATGTGATGCTATTGAAAAGTGATTATTTCTCTAATTTCCCTCTCAGTGTGTTTGTTATCTGTGCAGAGGAATGCTATTGACTTTTGGGTAGTGACTTTGTATCCTGCTATGCTACTAAATTTGTGTATTAATTAGAGTAGCTTCTTGGTGGAGCTTTTTGGGTCTATGAAATACAATAATGTGTCATCTGCAAGTAGTGATAGCTTAAATTCTTCTTTATATATTCTTATTACTTTTATATTTCTCTCTTTTATAATGCCTCTAGCTAATGATTTTAGAACTGTATTAACAGAATTGGTGACAGAGAATATCCTGTCTTGTACCAGATCCGAGAGTAAAAGACTTCAATTTTTCCCATTTAGAATTATGTTAGACCGGATTGTCATATATGCCTTCTATCAGACTGAGATAGAGGTGTTCTATTCCAATTTTCTGTATGAATATAAACATGAATAAGTATTGAACTTCGTCAAGACTTTTCTGCATGAATTGACATGATAATGTGGTTTTTCAACTTGATTCTATTGATATAGTGTATTATAGTTTTATGTATATCGAACCATCCTTGCATCCTTTGGCTGAATCCTACCTGGTCATGGTGTATAATCTTCTTGATGATTGGCTGTATTCTACTTGGTAGTATTTTGTTGAGGACCATGGCATCTATTTTCATGAGGGAAATTGGCCTGTAATTCCCTTTTTTAGTTGCATTTTTCCCTGACTTTGATATCAGTTTAAAACTTGCCTCCCAGAATGATTTTGGGCAGATTGCTTTTTTTCCAGTTTCATTGAGGAATTAGAGGAATATTGGGATTATATCTTCTGTAGATTGCTTGTAGAATTCAAGGCATGAATCCATCAGGACCTGGACATTTCCTTATTTGTAAGTTATTTTTTTAAATTACATTTTGTATTTCATTGGCTGTTATTGAGTTATTCAGAGTTTTTATATCTTCCTGATTCAGTTTTGGTAACTTATCCCTTTCTAGAAACCTGCCTATTTCTTTTATGTCTTCAATTCTGTGGGAGTAAAGACTTTCAATGTAGCTATTGATGATCTTCTGAATCTCCACGTGCGTGTGCTAATTTCACACTTTTCATTCCTTATTGCTTGAACTTGAATTTTTCTTCCCTCTTTTTGATGAGGTTATCTAGGGCTTATCAATTTTATTTAATCTTTCAAAGAATCAGCTATTGATTTTTTTTTTTTTTTTTTTGCGGGACCAGGGTTCAAACTCACAACCATGCACTTCCCAGGCAGACACTTGTGCCATGGAGCTACCTCCTCAGCCAAGAACCAGCATTTTGATTCATCAATTTTTTGTATTATTTTTTTGTCTCAATTGAGTTAATTTCTGCTTTAATCTTTATGATTTTCTCCCGTCTTTGTGTTTTGGGTTTGGTTTGCTCTTCCTTTTCTAAACGTTTGAAATGCAGGTATTTATATTTGTATAGGGTATTTATTTGTTCTCATTCTATTTTCCTAATATCTGAATTCAGAGTTATAAATTTCCTTCAAAAATTGCTTTCATTGCATACCAGTAAGTTGTGCTTGAATTTTCATTGAATTCTGGATACTGTTTAATTTCTTCTTTGCTTTCATCTCTAAGCCATTGGTTGCTGAGATGGGTGTTGTTTAATTTCTATGGTTTTTTTTTTTGTGGTTTCATTTGTAATTTATTTCCAGTTTCACTTCACTGTGGTCAGATAATATGCATGGGATAATTTTTGTTTTCTTGCATATACTTAAGCATGACCTATGGACTAGTATGTGGTTTATTTTAGAAATATCTCATGTGCAGCAGTGACTGCATTAAACACTCTATATATGTCCACTCACTCCATTTGTTCCAAGTTCTGGTTCAGTTCTGCTACTTCTTTACTAGTTTTTTTTTTTTTTTTTTTTTTTTTTTTTTGTGTGTGTGTGTGTGTGTGTGTGTGTGTACTTGACCTATCTTTTGAGATAAAGGGGTGTTTAGGTCTCCTATTAAGGTTGTGGTATTTTACATCAGGCTTGTTCATTTCCATTCAGATTTGTCTTGCATAGCTGGGTGCTTCCCTGTTGGAAGCATACACATTTATGACTGTTAACACTCATCCTGAATTTTTCCCCTAACAAGTATGTAGTATTCTTCTTTATTTTGTTTCATCATTCTTACTTTGAAGTCAAGGCTCTCTGTGGAAAGCATTGATACCCCTGTGTTTTTGGAACTTCTGGGGCATGTAATATTTTTTTAACCCTTTTCTTTCAACCTATGAATTTCTTTATGAGTTACATGTGTTTCTTGTGTACAGTATGCTGTTGAATTTTTTCCTAATCCACTGTGCCAGTCTATTTCTTTTAAATGGTGAATTGAGTCCATTTACATTAATGGCTATAATAGAGATGTATTTACTGGTGATAGTCATGTTATTTGCCTTCTGCATATCCCTTTTTCTCCTGTGTTTAATTGTTTGCCTTATTTGGTGTGTTCTGTCACTTCTCATTCATGGACTTCTGGATATTTTGTTCCCCTTCTACAATATCTTTTAGTAGTCTGTGTAGGGTTGGCTTTGTCATCATGATATTCTTTAGCTGTTCTTTGTCATGGAAGTATTTCATTTCTCCATCTTACTTGAGAGAGTTTTGCAGGTGTAGCAGTCTGGGCTAGAATTTGTTTCCATGGAGGACTCTGCTCCATGCCTCTCTTTATTTCACGGTTTGTGAAGAGAAATTTGCCATTATTCTGGTGGGTTTTCCTTTAAATGTGATCTCTTCTTAAGAAACCTTCAGTATGTTGTTCTTTTGCTTGTTTTCTGAGATCTTGATTATTATATCTCTGGGTGTGTTTTTAATTGGGTTGACCTTATTTGGAGATCTATATGCTTCAGTTACCTGAATATCAGACTGTTTCCCATGTTTGGGTAGTTTTCTCCCATTACTTCTGTCTATATTCTTTTTATAACTTTTGTATTAACTCCTTTCTCATTGATGCCTATTAGTCTCACATTGTTCTTCTTTGCATCATCTTTCAGATGTTCAGTTATTTTTTCCTGCATCTTAGTTGTCTTCAAGAGGTCGCTTTTTAACTTTTCACTAGCTGTGACAGTATCTTTAAAAAGATCTGAAACTCTATCATCATTGGAACTGTCATTCAACAGTTTTGCCAGCTTGTGATTAAAATTTAAGTTTCTATAAATCTCTTTGAATCTATTTCATGCAATCTATTTCTTTCCTACATTACTCATGCAAGGATTCCATTATTTTTCTGTTCTCCTCTAATTTTTTTGCATTGTCTTCTTTAGGAGTACTTATTATTTCACTCATTATTGTTATAATTTTTTGTGACTTCAGAGGTTATTTCTTCTCTGATTTCCTCTATGCTTTTGTGCAGGTGTTTATTTTTAGACACTATTAATTCAGAGATTTCTTTTTTTCCTTCAGAAGTTCTCATTTGGTTTCCTCTATACCTTTCTTCAGTCTTTTTTTTTTTTTTTAAGACGTTATTAATTCAGAGATTTCAGCTGGGTGATTCCCAATTTCTTCTATGCTGGTGTCTTCTGAATTTGTTCTGGTTGGGCTTAGGGTGTTACATTTCATTTTGCTCCTCCTGTGGCTCATTTTTATAACACTGGTCTCTGACTTTGGTATAGAGCTTTGATGCAGTTATAAACTTAGCATCTAGAAAAATTACTACCAAGAGAGATTATATGGGCAAAGCAATTATAGTTTTGTATTTACAGATCTGTAATCAAGAACACTAATAATGAGCAACGATAATTAGCTGTTGACAAATGTTTGTAACTCATAGATTTGTATTTTAGACAATAAGAGCAAACATTATATTTGTGTAGCTTGGCTGATATTAAATTGTGAATTTTTATTGAAGTTACTTCCTGTAATTGCTGTCTGTTCCCCTCTCCTTAGTGTGCCTGTGGTCTTCTGGGCATACTAGTTCATCTCTGTTATCTGTGGCCCTCTCTCTCAGCCAAGATAGAATAATAGAGAATGCTCTCATAATCTGGGTATAGCAAAGTGTCCCAGCTTATCGGCTCTGCATGTACCAATTTTGATCTCTGATTCACTTGGGTCTGGCTGCTGTGCTCACCTTCTTCCTACTGCAGTGTGTGGAAGTGAATCCACTGTGCCCTCTGGCAATATGTTCTGCTCCTGGATTAGCTGGTTGGTTTTGGTCCATAGCCTCTCTGCAGGGACTTCAGCTGGAGGGTTTCATACTGGGTCTGTTTGTTGGAAGAGTGTCCTGTGAGTGTGCACATAGACCCATACACAGGACCTGAGCTAGGGTTTGAGGGCTCCAGTGGGCACAGTGGACCAGACATTCTCATTCACATTTTGGGCCTGGGATGGGCCTGGTGGGGTCCTGAGAACATGGCAGAAGGTCTCACTGACACTCTGGGCCTGGCATGGGGCTGAACCGTTCAGGTGTGCACAGTGGAGTGGAAGGTCTCACTCATATGTTGGGCTTGGGCTGGGGCTGGAAGGCTCCTGATAGCACAACAGAAGGTCAAAATGGGATTTTATATACTGAAAGTATTACTCAGATATACAAAAGATGAACTTGAATCTTTTATAGATAAATGAAGGCCAGTAGAAAATATATTCATTGTTGAAATAAATCCACATATGAAAATTTCATTTGCTATTTATTTATCTAAAGAAAGATTTCATGTTCCTTTTGTCTTGCCTAGTCTACTTTCATAGTTTTTTTCTTAAAATCATGCAAAATAAAATCTATTTGTACATGCGATTAAGTTTCCTGGCACTGAAATATATGTGACATTAACAGCCAGCTTTTGAGGAGGTTCATGGCTTCAGAGTTATCACTAAATATTTTCTTGAGAGCTTTTTAGACTTGTTGTAGAGCAATACATCCTTGAGCAAGTACTAGCAGAGGAATCTTGACACCTCATGTTGATGCGAGAGAAGCACAGATAGTAGCCAGGGTCTCAATATCACATCAAGGGTACACTTCAATCACTTATGCTCTTTCCACTAAGCTCCACTTCTCACATGTGCTACCACATTTCAGTTATGGAAACAGGTTGTGTTCCACTCCACATCAAATGGGAAATTATGAGATATTTACAAAAAAAACTACAGAATTATAAAAAATCAATTTTATCAAGAATTTTATTTTATAAACACGGTGAACCATAGATATTTAAGCTGCAGCACCATTGAAGTTATTTAGCAAGCACAAATACTAGGTCTGATATTAATAAAATCTCTACTGAGTGTTTTATTTCTGTAATTTAGAATATTTTTCCAAAGACTTCTCAGTCTATTTACCTTGCATTCTGAGTTAGCTATGGTAATAATTTTGTCTAGTGGAAGAAAATTTTAGAATAAAGAACTATTTTCCAGGTGTGTTGGCACATGCCTGTAATCCTAGAATTTGAGCAGGAGGATCAGTGTGAGTTTGAGACCAGCCTGAACTACAAAAGTGAATTCAAGGCCAGCCTGCAGTGCATAGCAAGACACTGTCTCAAAAAAGACATATATATATATATTTCTGATGCTATATGAAGAGTTGGAATTAGAACTCAGGTCTCAGGTTAATATGGCATTTCTGTTTCTCCTCATGCTTGCATGCTTTATGTTCACATGATGTTACTAGGTTCTCCAGTAATACTTGTGTGTTAATGTATATTGGAAAATATTGGAATTCCAAAGTGCACTCAATTTCCAAAGTCCTTGATTCTCCAGCAGTGTTATGCAACATTACGCTCCAGGATAGGTATAGAGAATAAAACTGCACATTATTACACGCAGAGAAAGCAAAGACTGATGGTCTGGATTCAGATATTTTTAAAATTATTGGAATCAGATTACTAACAAGGTTATCTAGACACATACTTGAGCTTGAAAGTTCTTGTACATAATGTTAATGGAATGCTGGAATGCCAGGTAAAAGTCCTGGCACAGAAAATTGTACAGAAACTTGAAGTTTATGTTAGTACTACATGGGCTCTAATTCTTGTGGAATGTAACAAACTGAAAGACTATTGGGCCTTAATCTACAATATCAAAGTACTGTGGAACTCAGTTACTGTTTTCTGTTTAGACAGACACCTTAGCTGTACTTGTGTAACTCCTTCTTGAGAGGTTATTATTTAGTGAAACCCTATTCAATGACTGCAGTTTGTTTTTCCACATAAATGTTTTTGCTATTTGTGATAAGCAAAAATTTAAGCACCATCACAACCTAAAAATTGACGATCTAATATTATATACAATGATTAAGTTACAGTAGCTCAGAGAAGAATATCCACAATCTACTTAAAAGAGATAGTGGAGTTTGAGTATAATGCCTAATGTCAACTGGAGGAAGAACTCCATTGTGAATCGATGCTTTGTTTCCTTTATTTCTTTCACCATCTGATGTTTGGCTTCTGCTAACTTTCTTGGCAAACATGAAACAACCATTATTTTGTAGTTCCATGTGGATGTTGTTGTTAGAGCACAGGCTTAGAAATTAAATGAGACTGAACAATTAGTAGCCCCAGATGGAGTAATATCCAGTAACAGTCTATACCTAATCAAAATCAGTACAGCTTGTTTTCTTCACTTGCTTTTCCAATCTAAAGACATATATAACACCAAAACCACCCCATTATGTTAAAAAGGTCCATTTTCTGAAAGTTGGAATTATATTCAATATTACAGATCATTTCAACTGAACACTGAGGCATCAGACATGTCCCTTGTCCCAGGTTATGAATATCATGACTGCTTTAACTATTGCATAATTGGGTAGCATGGTAGGATGACCCACCACTTCCTTTAAGTCAAGAAATTTTACCATCTATTTTCAGAAGCAGTATAACACTGAGTAATGATTACCTAAGGATGCAGCATAGCTATGGTTAGTTGGAAAGAAATAGTTTTCCAGCTTTTCATTACATACTTTCTACATTATAATGGGATGTTTATACAAAAATATATTCTATACTAATTCCATATGATATTTACACTTAAAATAAAAATTGTACATGTACTCTGGTGATGTTGAATTTGGATTCAAATCCAAGTCCCATTACAGAACAATTATATGATTTCACATTATTTTTTTAAACTTATTGTGGTAATAGTGATACATCCTAACAGAATTATTGTGTGATTAAAAGTTATTACACATGAATGAATGAAAATATTTTTGTCACATACTAAGGTTAAAGTATAAATTATGATATCATAAATCATATGATTAAGACAGTAATGATAATGTTATATCTACTAGAGTTAAAGTTTAACCCACAGTTTTTTGTAACATATCATGTTATTTCTTAAAAGATAAAATTAGGCATTAGTCATAATTAATTATTAACATTGTTACAGATTACATCAATACTTCTTTTTTTTTTTTTTTTATAAGATTATTTTGTAATGAATCACCCAAAGAATCATATACAGTGAGGGAAGGAAATCTGTCCACACAGTAAAGACCAAAAAATCCAGCAAGGGCCTGGATCCTAATGCCCTGTATGAGTCCAACTAAAGACCCAGGGGTCTTTAATACTTCTAATTCTAATGAATTTTAATAAATCTAAACTGTTGGGCCCGGCGGAATGGCTCAGCGGTCTAAAGAGCCTGCTTGGGAAAGCTTGGGCGGCTTCAGCGACCGCAGTTCGATCCCCGGCACCACATGCTGTGCCAGCCCTGCCCTGGGGGTGGGCTGAGCCAGCCATAGAAATGAGTGAATAAACAAAGGTTCTGAAACAAGAAAAAAATAAATAAAAAATAAATAAAAAATTCTTAAAAAAAAATAATAAAATAAACTGTTGATACACAGGAATAATTTGAAAAGAAATAATCTAATTTATACACATGCTTGAATTGTTTTTAAATAATGTGGTTATTGTTACAATTTCACACGCAAACAAATTGGTGATTTGGTCTATGAAACTGTCAAATCACTAATTAGGTTTTCTTAGGTAAGCACTAATATGTGAGTTGGAAAGTTGAATTATTTTCATACATATATTCTTGATTCTAGGATAAATATTTAAAAATATATGTCAAGGTATTGTCATGACTTTTAGAACATGATTAAGTTTAACAAAGAGACCTACTCAAAATGATTAAAAGTTTACACATGTAAGTCATTTCTATGTATTGTTTTTTGAAGAAAATTCAATTCCCCATAGTTCCTATTTAAATGTTATTTAGTATAATAAATTTCAATCATGAAATTTTTCAGCCTATGGGCCACAGAGATAGTCCAGGGACACAAATACGTGTCTGGAAATTGAAAGGTCCTGAGTTCTATTCCCAATTCTGCACAAATAATAAATAACTAAATAACTAAATAAATAACATTTCAGCCTTGATATCCTATTATGCTAGCCTTAAAAGTTTCATCTCTTTTTGAATATGGTTTTTAGTGATCTAAGCAGCTACTTTGAAGGTAACAATCTACAATATAATAACTATCGTTAATTTCCTATCATCTTGTTTTATAATGCTGTATCATTTTTATTGTTTGGTCTCTCTTTAAAATAAAACATTTTCAAGGGCTAGCGGTATAGCTCAGTGGACTAAGCACTTGCTTAGGGAAGTGCGGGTGCCAGGGTTCATTTCCTGGCCCCACCTGCTTCGCCAGCCTACTGAGCTGGTGATGGAGTCTAGGTATGGTGGTGCAAGCCTGCAATCCCAGAACTTGGGAGGTAGGAAGTAGGAGGATCATTAAAAAAAGATAAAATCAAACATTTTCAGCTACTGAATGTGCCAAAATATAAGCAGCACATTTTAAGAGCCCTTAAAATATTTCAACCTTATTAAATTTTCAGGCAAAATGTTACTAGGAAAAAATTTAAAATCAGCCCAAAATATTTGAGCCACAAATCTGATTGAGAAGCTGGTTACTTATGAGCAGAAAATTGTAATTTCATCTTATGCTGTAGGATAAAATTGCTGTATGGAATGATTACACTTGAAATTATTTTTTTCAATATATGTTTTCAGACATTTGTCCTAGTTTTTGCTTTTTCTTAAAAAAAATGCATTTGGTACAGGGTCTCTCTACGCAGCTCAGAGTAATAATAAACTTCTTGTTTTCAGCCTCCCCTGCACTGGGACTACAGCCATGCGCAATCATGTCAGGTCTTGATGGAGGCGCCAGGGGAAGGACCAGTCAGTTATGTGGTGCCGGGGATCAAACCCCAGTCCCTGTGCTTGCCTAAGCAGGCCCTTAGTCTGTTGAGGTGTCTCACCAGCTCTGTTTTTGCATTTTAGTCTTTTTCAATGAATATGCATCAAATATTTTTTTTAAAAAATGAAATTATTGCAACATTTTCATGCAACAGCAAACCCCTAAAAAAATATGCTTCCATTTGTTCTAAAATAAATTTGGATGCAATGTAGTTTCAGGAAAGCCAGTGAGGACCACAGATCATAGTTATTTGTGGTACCATTAACAGACATCTTTGCTCATATTTGAGCTGCCTTATGATATTATTGTATTTAAATGCAAACAGCATCTTATTTTAGAATATAATAAACTGAATCCTGATAAAAACATCCTGTGAAGAAATCTAAATTAACTTTACCAACATAAGTAGTTTTCTTAATAAATGATTCCCACTACAGTTTGAGATCTACTGAAAATTTTTTAAAACATTATAGTTTTCATGTGGAAGTTTCAGCGAATTACACAAACCTGACATTTTATATAGAAAATAAGATGTATCTGGTTACCTGAGCAACTTATATGAACAATTCGAGCAACTAATATCATATAAATCAACCACTGTTGAATTTCTAATATTGTGCTTAGTGAACTTTCATAGTGTTTCTAATGCTATTTTTTCTATCACTATTTTGTATCCTTTAAAAAATAAAAATAAATTAAAAGTAATTTAAAGAAAATATTAAGCACATTTTTTTGCTTCTTGACACTAAAAACGTTCAACATCATTAATTCCTCTAAAGTACTGATATATTTCTAGTGACCAAAATAAATTTAGAAAAATACAAGAGTTTAAGGAAAAAAAAAAACAAAAAACAAAAAAAACTAACCCAAATTTATCCTTTGTGCATAGTTATTGAGATAAAAAAAAAAATAGAAGAATATCTAGGAATTCATTGTTACAATACTCAGGCTTGATTCTAAATTCATAGACATATTTGTGAATGATGTCTCCTAGATCCGTATCTGCAGTAAAAAATATCTTCAACTACTACTAACTAGGCACATAATTTAAGGTCAATATGATGGTTTATAACTGTGGAACGTAAAAAATTGACTTTCATTGTGATAAAGAATTAATTAGCATGGTCTAAAACACATGGACCCTATCCCTCTGTGTCATTGTATATATCCTCTGCCTATTACAGCATGGAACTTTAGGAAAGAAATTATGTCTTCAGGGCCCGGCGGGATGGCTTAGTGGTCTAAAGCCCGTGCTTGGGAAAGCTTGGGCGGCTTCAGGGACCGCTTTTCAATCCCTGGCACCACATGCTGTGCCAGCCCTGCCCTTGGGGCGGGCTGAGCCGGCCATAAAAATGAATGAATAAACAAACAAAGGTTCTGAAACAAGAAATAAATAAATAAATAAAATAAAAAATTCTTTAAAAAAGAAATTATGTCTTCATGTAAATGACATTAGTAACATAAAAATGAAGCTTTATGACAATGAAAACTTTAAAATGACCAAACATATACTCCTGTCTTTCTTGTTTATATAAATTCCACATTGGAAGCAATGGTTCATAATACTTATTCATTATTGAGAATATCAAGACCACATTTCTCAAAGACATAAGGAAGGGGAATAGATACAAGATAGAGAGCAGGAGGAGGGGGAAGAGAGAGAAGAAGAAGCAAGAGGAGAGGAGGACAGGGAGGAAGTGGAGGAAGAAAAAAACAATTTGGGAGACCTTAGTTATAAGGAATATAATTTATGCATATTTTAATTATCTTGCTCAAAATATGATAGTATTTTGTGTTAGTTCAAATGACTTTTACTAAACACTATCACTAAATTCATAATTTATTTACGTTAGTATTACACAGGTAGATTGTTTCTTATAGTTATTTCATATAGCACTCCTCTTCAACTAACAATTTGATAGTCCTAAGAACTTTTGTTAAAGTACAATAAATGTTTTCCTACTATCATACACATATATAACATCAATTCGGTCTCCTTTTCTTACTTCATTGAGAATAAAAGTTTTTACTAAAAAGTGGGAAAGTTAAACTCAAAATATTTGAATCTGTCTATCTGAGAAAAAAAAAGATGTACCTGGTACATCCTCCCAAGGGCTGGGTATGGGCCACCTTGCCCAGTCTCAGCTGCCCTCCTAGTGTGCTGTGGGGGTTGGACCAGCATGGCAGGCCTGGGGATTGAGCTCCTCTCCCCTATACCTGCTTTCAGGTGCTTTAATCCACTGAACTATTTGAACAGCCCTATGATGTGAATTTTTACATCTTCATTTTTATGCCTATATGTGTGTATGTATATAGATAGATAGTTATAGATATAGATATAGATTTCAACAATATCTTTTTATGCAGTTTCAAGCTATACACTACATTTTATTCTAAAATTTTTTGAGAAAAATGGTATTTGATTTAAACAGTTACTCCTGAAGAAAATGTAAACATCTCTTCTTATTTCAGTGAAAGAAGTAAGACAAGGCATTTCCTAGTGCCTGGTCCAGCCATTTACCGACTCTGGAGAACATTAGGTGCTCTGGTAAGCTCTGACATTTGGAACCCGGAATGTAGGCGCACAGTTAGTGCTGATGTTCATCAGCACTATTTTAAGAACTTAGGAGGATTCTCGTAATCCAATGGGACTCTTGGCCCCCCCGAGCTCAGTGTGGAACTTTTCCTGACATTGGTCCAAACTTTTAAGAAATTAGGAGGATTCTGAGGGTCCCAAAGGGTCCTGGTGAATACAGCCTACACCCACAACCTACGGTAAAGTTTGTTGAGTACTGGTAAGTCACCCTACCAGCAATGAGAACCTTGGTGAGTTCTACACTGCTTTCTACTGTAGCAGAAACCTTGATGACACTCACCAACACAGCTAAGTTTGGATGATCATTGGAAACTTTAAAAATGAGAAAACACAGGAGCAAAAAGTAGTGTCAATCCATCAGGCTACTCAAAACAAAACCAGGGACAGGGGCATACAAAAATTTGGAAATAACACATCTGAAATCACTGAAGGGACAGCAACTGAAGAAACTAGTCCATCAGAATATAAAATAAGATCAGAAATAATGTCTCAAGTCAAAAAATATTGATAGCACTCATGAAAGAATTGGTTAACATGGTTAAGAAGATACAGATAAAAATAAAGGAGAGTAGAAAAATGTTACAAACACTGAATGAATAATACAGGAGAGAATTAAATTCTTGAAAAAACTTTAAAACAGATATCTAAGAAATTAAGAATTCCATTGAAAGCTGGCAAATCCACTAAAATGAAACTGAAGTTATACTTTCAGATATCAAAGACAGTTGTGCAGCTAGTGAATGTGAAAGGGATACAAAGAAAACTGTCTTAGGAAGCTTAAAGTGACAAATTTTCATATTAGGAAAACAGGGCTAGTCATAATAAATGATCTTTGCTGCAACTCAAACTCTTAGAAAAAAAAGAGCAAGTCAAGCCCAAAGCCCAAAGGAGGTAGGAAATTATATAAAGACTAAAGCAGAAACTAAGGCATGGAAGATAAAGAAATCATGACAAAGAATAAATGAACCAAAGAGTTGGTTCTTTGCAAGAATAAATAAAAGTGATAAATCCGTAACCAACCTAATCAAAAAAAAAAAAAAAAAAAAAAAAAAAAAAAAAAAAAAAAAAAAAAAAAAAAAAAAAAAAAAAAAAAAAAAAAAGAAAAGAAACCAAAATTTGTGAAATAAGGAATGAAAATGGCAAAATCACCTCAGACTCTATAGAAATTCAGATCATTAATACTTATTTCAAAACTCTTTGTTATCACAGGATAGAAAACACAGAATAATAGGCAGTTGCCTAGATATATATGGAAAGCCAAAGCTGACTCAGGAAGATATACACATTCTGATTAATCCAATAACAGGAAATGAAACTGAAAAGTAATAATAATAAAAAAAATCCTACCAACAAAGCAATGTCCAGGGTCCAATGAGTTCACAGCTCCATTCTACAAGAAATTTAGAGATTTTATTAAAACTTGTGTCACACTCTCAATTAAATTGAAAGGGAAGCTGTTTTCCCAAGCTATTCCTGGAGGATAGTATCACTCTGATTCTAAAAGGAGAGAAAGACTCAAGTAAAAAAGATAGCTATAAGTCAGTCTCAGTAATGAACATAGATATAACAATTCTCAATAGAATACTAGCAAACAGAATACATCAAATCAAGAAGTTTATACATCATGATCAAGTGGGATTCATTCCAGCAATGTAGGGATGGTTCAACATATGCAAATCCATAAATGTAATATACCACATCAAATGAGCCAAGATCAAAAACACACGACCATCTCAATAGATGTAGAAAAAAGCTTTAAACAAATTTCATCACTCATTCATGATAAAAGAATCCTACAAAAAGCCAGAATGTATGACCAGCAAATTTCCTACTAAATGGGAAAAATTGAAAGCCTTCACTTCAAAATCAGAAACAAGACAAAGATATCCACTGTCTCCAATACTATCCAATATAGTTCTGGAACTATTAGCCAGAGCAATTAGAAAAGAGGGATAAATAAGAGGAATAATGATTTAAAAAGAAGAAATGAAATTATAGTTATTTCTGGATGACATGATATTGTACATAGAAGACCCAAACACCTCTAAGATTCATGTAACTAAATTGAGTAATATAGCAGAGTAAATTGAGTAATATATCAGGGTACAAGGTCAACACTCAAAATTATTAAGAAATGAAATTTGACAAAAGAATCAATTTCACAAAGGCAGTAAAGGATTTCTATGGTAAAAATTATGCTGCTCTGAAAAAAGAGATTGAAGATGATTTCTGAAAATTGAGTAATATTCCTCAGTCTTGGATAGGAAGAGCCAACATTGTATAATTAGCAATACTTGTAAAATTGTTATATGGATTCATTGCTACCCCAGTAAAAATGACATTAGAGGGGCTTTGGGTTAGCTCGGTAGTTTAAGCGCTTGTGCAGGCAATCCCAGTAAAGTACAGGGGATGTCAGTTTGATCCCTGCACCCACCCTTAAGCCAGCCTGAGCCAACAAAAAAGAAAAAAAGAAAAGAAAAGAAAGGAAAACAAACAATCTTTCTAATAATAAAAGTGCCATTAGTATATCTCACAGAGCAAGAAAAAACTTACCTCAAGTTTATCTAGAACTATATGAGACTCAAAATATCAAAAGCAACCCTTGAAAATGAAACAAGTGCAGGACATATCACAATTTCTGACCTGAAATTATAAGAAAGCTACAGTAGTAAAATCAGTATGGTACTGACGTAAAGATAGACCTGATGATAAATGAAACAGATTAGAAGATGCAGACACAACTACAAAAATGCTCAATCATCTTATCTATGATAAATGGGCCAAACATGTTCACATGAAGAAATACAGTGTCTTTAATAAATGGTGCTGGAAAAACTGGCTTTGCACATGCTCAATGCTAAAATAAGCCCCATGTCTATCACCATGTACTAAAATGCAATCAGAAAGTATCAAACATTTTAACATTAAAACAGAACAATAAATCTTTTTTGTTGCTGCTGTCATTTTGAGTCAGGGTCCTGCTGTGCATTTCAGGCTGGCCTTGAGCTCAGTTTTGTAGTCCAGGCTGGTCTCACATTCACACTGATCCTCTTGCCTCGACTTCGCAAGTGCTGGGATTACAGGCATGCACCACCACACCCAGCTTAGAAGAAATAAATCTTTTGCAGGAAAATGTATGTAGAATTTTTAAAGACATAGGGGTAGGTAGAGATTGTATGAACAAAAACCAAACTGCACAGGAAATATTTCAAAGAATCAACATCTGGGATCACATCTGTTTGAAAAATGGAGTTCCGAATTGTCTCCAAAAGGGTAAAAAGAAAACACACAACCTGGGAGACAATGATAGCCCACTGGGAATCCAGCAAAGACCTTTTATCTACAGCCTAAAGAATTGTTTAAAAAAAATCAGGACCCCTAAATTCAATACTCAATCCACAAAAGAGCATCTGAGAGGAATATACACTTCTCAGATGAAGAAATACATATGGAAAGTAAATATATGAATATATGTTCAACATCATTGGTTGTTTGAGAAATTCAGGTTAAAACAACAGCACTGAGATTGCATCTCACCTTAGAAATAATGACTATCTTCATGAAGTCAGCCAATAACACATGCTGGAGGGGCTTTCAGGAAAAAAGGAAGTTTTCTCAACTGTTGGTGGGAGTGCAGACTTGTATAACCATTTATGGAAATAAGTCTGAAGATTCCTTAAAAGACTAAGATTGGAATTCCCATTCAAGCCAGGTATTTCCCTCCTGGGTACTTTAGTACAAGAACTGAAAGCAACACACCAAGGTGATATAAATACACCCATGTTTACAGCAGCAAAATTTATCTTAGCTAAATCCTGGGAGCAACACAAATGTGCATCAACTGAGGAATGAATAAAAAAGATTTGGTATTGGAATATTATTCAGGTATGAAATAGGATAAATTTGAAGTTTTTATTGGTAAATGGATGCAGTTAGAGAAGTTACTCTTTTTTTTTTTCTTTTTTTTTTTTTTTGTGGGACCAGGGTTTGAACTCAGGACCTTATAATTTCCAGGCAGGCACTTGTGCCATGGAGCTATCTCCCCAGCCCCTAGAGAACTTATTCTTAAGTGAAATGAGTTAAATCGACATATGAGAATATCATACTGTCATCATTGTGTAAGAACCTGAAAAAGTAATTAAAATCTGAAAGGTACAATGGACATTGTGAAAAGTGTAACGAATCTGTCCAAAAGGAAGAAACTACTGTGATGAGGAGAAAGAGTACGATGATGTAGGGAAAAAGACGTATCTATGAAGTAAGCATGGTGGTTTGGACAACTTTACTGTGATTTCGGCTGGAAAGGAGTATTTAGTGCTTAATTGTTTTGTCTCATTTTTTCAGTTGTTTGTACTTTCTCTGTTCTTAATTTCTTATATATTTCTTTCTTTTTGTTTCTTCTTCCAGTTTTTTTTCTTCTTCCAGTTTTGAATGCATATAACTGGTGTTATGAACAACTAGTTGGAAGAGAACTCTGTACTTTACAACAAATACTGTGAAATTCTTATATTGTAAGTGAAGTTCTGTAGGTCTTATAATTTTTTCTTTAATATCATTTTGTGCTTTCTTCATACATTAAGAAAACAAAATTTCATAGCAAAATGGAGAATAAAAATATCTAATGTGCTGTGTAATATGATCCCTCCTTTTTAGTGGTACATGCCCTTTATCTAAAAGGCTCAGTGAGTGTGATAGTTAAGTGATTGTGCCAAATTGAATAATAAATGCACAACACAATGAATCAGTTCTGGGTGTGGCTGAGGGAATTTATTGTGGGTTGTTGGGAATTTTGGGTGTGAGTAACAAAATCAATGGGCTTGTCTCATAAATGCTATAATAGGGAAACAAAGAAGGAAGCCTTACTTCTGCTCTTTTGGAGGAACTACAGTCATCACCTTGGACATTATCTTTGCCTTCCAGCACAGCCTTAGCCTCCACCACAGAACACTTGGCCTCTTGATATGGACTTGCATGGGACACTACAGTGAGTTCTTTCATGGTTTGAGAGTTTTGAAAAGAAGAACACAATTCAGGACACATAGATTACTCTAGTTTTTTTTTTTCTAATAATCACCAAAAAAATCAAGAACATAAAGCAGGAAATCACTCCAGATATTAAAGAGCAAGGAATCCATCTGAGGGCCTGGATCACACAGTAATGTAATGGATTAGTGCAGCGGCAGACCCAGAGCTCGTAACAGTGCCTGCCGCCATTCTAATTGGAGGCCTGGAACTTATGACAATGTCTCATGTATCCCTGCTTCATTTATTTGTGCTGGGAAGGCCAAAAGGTCAATGGTACATGCTAGAAAGTCTATGCTACTGAGATGAAAGATCTGTGCTAGCAAGATGAATGATCTGAACTGGAGCCAGGCAGTGACACTTAAAGTAAGAACCAGAGATCTCCCAACAAGTAACACAGCAACAGTGACTTCCTGAAATCCTCCAGTGATAAAGAAATCTGAGCTCTTACCAGGAAAACCAAAATAATAATTTACTCTAGGAAGCTTAGCAGTGTACTGTCTTCCCCTTCAGAGCCAAGAAGCTATATTCAAAGTGAGCACAGGAGCTCCCCAATGTGAACCATGAGCATCCTCAATGGTAGCGAGGTCCCAAGATCCTTAGATGAGAACACCAAAGTTCACCAGGGAAGCCAAAGTAAGGTCATCCAACAGAATGGCCTAAGAGAAGCAGCACCTTCCAACAGCTTTTCCAAACAGTATCCCTAATAGCTTCTCAACTGCTTCTCTGTCTCTGCCTCTAATGCAGCTGGCAATAATCCTTAGGTGGACCTTTCACACCTAACACCACACTAGTTCAGTTCAAGTAGCTGTAGCAAGTTGCCCACCAGTTGGCAATCCACCAAGAGTTCCTAGTATTCAACTGGATCCTTTGGATCTCCAGTACAGACAGAGCTTTTAACTCTTGAACACCTGATTCAGTCAGCCAATGTTGTAAATTCTTATGTATTTGTATACTTTGCATTAAATCTGTTCCACTAATAAGCATGGACTAATAGAAGCAGAATGTCTGTAATTTCAAACTCAAACAGTCAAACACATTAACTTATCAAACCCTTTCTTAAAATAAAACATAAAAAGGAGGGAAGTCCCTGAATACAGAAAGGCAGAGGTGGGATTTGTCTTCAGTCTTGGGAGTCCTTTTTTCTCAATATGTTGAAAGATCTCATAGATAACTTTTGGAAGGAAATAGAAAGGGAACTCCAGAGTTATGGAGTTAGGATTATTTGCTGATGAACCATGAAGCCTGGGCAAGTCAACAACCTTCTCTGAACCTGAGGATTTGGAATACTGAAAATCATCTGCTAAATGATTTATGTTGCTGAGCTACCTAGAGAAGCCAATAAGATGAACATTACTCTATATTCAAATATCCACTAGCATGACAAATTTAATTATACCAGAGATGATGATCATGAATCTTGCAGAAATCAAGAATATCATTAATACCTACTTTCAGGAATCAATATTCTAATAAGCTGAAAATCACAGAAGAAATAGAAAGAGATACATATGAACTACCAAAGCTGAGTCAGAAAGAGGTTCTAAACAACACAGTACCAGTCAATTAAATTGACAATGCAATTAAAAATCTAACAACAAAGCAAAGAATTGTTTTGTATAATTTGAGCAAAGAGAGATGGGAGGGACAAAGACACAAAAAGAAAATGGGTGTGTTATATATACATATACTCTAAACTTCTCTACAATGAATGTAATTATTATGGATTGTAAACCTGTACTCTTAAAAAGTAAAATAAATATAAAACAAACAAATAAAAGAATTTTTCTATTTAGCTAGGGCTATCATATTTCAGGCAGAGTTAGCTTGTAGCTGGTATTTTTATCATTTTAATATTCACAATGTCTTGAACTCTGGCTACTCTTTTATTGTTAATATTGACAATTTATGTCATCTCTTTGTTCTTATTTCATTAACCAGGCTAGGAGTTGATGAATTGATTGTATCAATCCTGTCAATGATTAAATTTTGTTTTTGTTGACTTTATATTTCCTTAAATCAATAGATTTTATTCAAAATTTATTCTGCATTCCTCCTTTGGATTAAATTTATTTATTTGTTTGTTTGTATTTGCCGCAAGGTCTCATTAAGCAGCTTGGATTCCTGATTATCCTCCTGTTTGCAGCCTCCCAGAACTGGGATTACAAGTGTGTGCCACCACTGCTGGTCTCCATGGCAAACTCAGCCTGCCCAGATGCAAACCTGGGCCCTGTGTTTGCCTCAGCAGGTGTTTAATCTACTGAGCTATCTCACTGGCCTTCTTCCTTTGAATTTAATTTGCTCATTTTCTAATAAAATCTAATTTATTTTACATTTTTCTTCACTGATATATGCACTGTGCTAAAATTATTGTCATGCCTCACATTATTTGCATAAAATTTGATATAATGTGTTAATGTTTTCTTTTTTTTTTTTTTTCTTTTACTTTTTTAAACTTTAGGGGCTGGAGAGAGAGCTCAGTAGAATAAGCACTTGCCTGGCAAGTGCAAGGGCCTGAGTTCAATCCCAAATAATGCAAAATAAATTAATAAATAAACAAACAAACAAACAAATATTGTTAGTGAATTCTTTTAGAATAATTTTCAGCTTTACTTATTTACTTATTATTTCTCTATTTATTTATGCTTTGGCCAGCTCAGCCTGCCCTGAAACTGGAACAGTATTTTTATGCAAGTACTCAAGTAGCAAAATGTCAAAATACCAGTGATGACAGCTATGTTATAAGGTTTACTGTAGCATTGATCTATCTCTCACTTTGTTTTCCCTTTTGTCTTCTCTTCTCTTCTCTTCTTCTCTTCTCTTCTCTTCTCTTCTCTCTCCCCCCTCCATCCACCTCCTTCTCCTCCTATTCCACCCCTCCTCCTTGTCCTCTTCCTCCTTCTTCTTTCAGGCCTGTATGAAATCCAAAGCTCCATTCCCAGGTCTTTTAAAAATATCCTTTTCTTGGCCTTCTCAGGTTATTGAGGCGTAATTGGAACTTGTGATCTCCTGACTCATCTTTCCTCTGTGGTGAGATGATTGGTACAAACCACCTCATGTGACTTTTCAGTTCATTCCTTTATTGTGAAACTGTTTTTTCACTATTTTGTCATATGTCTTTCTATATAAAAATATAGAGTAAACTTGTATAAATCTACAAGAATTATTGTCGACATTTAGATAGAAGCTACACTAAGTCTAAAATGTGATTTAGGAAAAATTAACATAATTACTATATTGAATTTTCTTATCTACATATAGAATGTGAGTTTACTACTGTCTTCACTGACTTGATTTTTTCAGAATTTTATTTCTGTTATCTTGTTAGTTTTATATATGCTTTGTGACCTGCGTGTTAAGTACATTCTAAGGTGATCATAAATTGAACTGTCTTTAATTTCAGATTTGAAATTTGTACTTTTACCTTACCTTGAGACTTGTGAAAGTAAGGATGATTTTATTTCTTCCTTCTCAATTTGCGTAGTATTTGTTTTTATGCGTCATGTTGCTTTATCTAATCCTTCCAAGACGATGTTGATGAATGTGGAGATAAGCTTAGAATCCTTAATATTTTTTCTACTCTTAGATAAAAATTTATTTTTTCATCATTAATTATAAAAATAATTTCATTGTGCATATCAATAAATGTATCTTCCCTTATACTCCTGCTTTCTATTTTTTAATTATAAATATATATTGATGCTTACAAAAGAATTTGTCTCCACTATACTTTAGGCATTCTTTGATGAAGCTTTTTATAGCATAGGTTGCTTGAATTCAAATGTCCATGTATATCTGGGATAAATTTCATTTATGTACGGTGTAAAGTAGATATTATACATTTCTAGACTATATTAGATAATATACTGTGAAGACCTTTCATATCTACACTAAGGAACAATATCATTCTTTATTAGTATTATGTTTGTCTGCTTGTCTTTAAAAATTCTTGTCTTTAAAAATTAAACACCTTCATATTTTATATTTTTCATAATGCAATTGTACAGCATTGTTCTTAATGTTTCCTTAATTTTTGTATAAATATTTGGAATTTGGGCCTTTGTCCAAGAAGGTGTACTTTTAAATTGCAAAATTGAAATTTTTATTATTTCAAAATTGTTCAAAATGTTTATTTTATCTGAGCTAGATCAAACATTCTTTTGCTTTTGTAATTTATCCATTTTTCTATGCTGATTATTTTGAATACAAAGTTCTTCATAGTATTTTCTCCTATTTTTGTCATGTCTATAGTATTTAGCCACGTAAGCTAATTTGATAATAGTATTAGAGCTTTGTAGGGCTGGCCAAATAGCTCAGTGGATTAAAGTGCCTGCAAGCACGTGCAGAAGTTTGATCCCTGGGTCTGCTATGCCAGCCCCACCTCCAGGGCCCGCTGAGATAGCAATTGAGACCGGGCATGGTGGTGCTCACCTGTAATCGCAGTTCTTGGAACAGTGCAAACAGGCAGATTACTATGAGTGCAATCTAGTAGTGAGACCCTGAACACCCTGTACACCCTTTCCTAAAATACTCACACACACACACACACACACACACACACACACACACACACACACACACAAGTAGTATTACAGATTTGTTCTTCCTAGTTTTTGAAAACTTATCTAAAAACATCAACTTGATTTTTTAAAGAACTTGAATTTCAATAATTTTAATGGATATTTTTATTACTATATAATTCTGCTCTTGAACTTCTGTTCTTTTCAGCTCATTTTGCTCGTTTGTCTGGATTCCACGCTATAAGCTTACATCAATAGCCTTGTTTTCAGTATAAACCTACTGTAATACAATTTCCCTCCAAGTGTTTTTTAAGTGAACCCCATACTTTTCATATCAAGACACAGTACAAGCATATGTCATTTGGTACACATAGCTAATAAAAATACAACTGTAGGTGAAGTAGATTCAGAAAGACATGTTTAATACAAGTAATCTTAAATTCTATCCAAAGCATAGCAAGAATTCATGAAAAGAACAAAGTATAAGTGAAGCAGAAAGGTAGGAAACTGAGAAATACCAAGATGAATGTGAACAGCCAAATGAATGTTTTTCAGAAATTTGTGTCTTCTAGAAATGTGAGAATGGAACATAGAATCTTCTATGACTAGATATTCTCAGAAAACATTATGGAAGAAAATTAAAATGTTTCATTTTAATGTAATGACTATGTTTAATGAAAATGTATTTGTCCATGATTCAAACTTTTTCCACTTCTTTTTCTACCTCATTAAATTTTCCTCTCACTAAAAGCTCTTAGGCTGTTTTAGGCCTTCAGTTAAAAACTTTAAATTATTATAGCACAGCAGTTTAATAAAGAAGTACCAGCTAAAATCACTGACACACATTTTTATAAATGAAAATTTGACATTAGCTTATTTCTGAAAAGCATAAAAGCAGAGACATTAGAAAAGAAGTCATTACACGAACCCAAAATATGACTCCATTATAGAGGGAACATCCTATTATTTTAGATATGATCCATTAATGTATATGAAATTTGAGTTACTGTGTATTGACATGTAATTTAATAGTTACTAAACTGTGATTACACTTGTTTCATATTGTTGTAGATTGTCTTAATTATAAAATGTTCTTTAAGACTTCAAGCTTATACATTTTAAAGGAGAAAAGGAATTTGAGCATATATAATTCTACATATAACACTGTTATCAACATAAATGTCTTGATAGTAAAGACAAGTGGCCATTAATCTCTCTCACACTATTCCCCTTGCATGGAACACAATCCTATCATTATTTCCATTTTCTGAGTAATTCTGAAAATCTTCTTGTATGTCTAACTGTTCTGGGGCAATTGCCTTAACATTCCAAACTGATGCACAGATTTTGCCTTCATAATGTCTTAGTCTTTGGAAAAGAAGCAAGAATTACCAGGTCCAGGATTTGGTGAAGTGAACAAAGACACATAGAAACACTTTTATCAGCGTGTCCTTCCAATGAATAGCTCTCAGGATCTTCCTTTTATATATACATTCTGCAATTGATACGCATATATATTCTGTAATTGATATATAAATAGTAAAGTTTAAGCCGGGCGTGGTGGTGCATGCCTGTAATCCCAGCACTCGGGAGGCTGAGGCGGGAGGATTGGTGAGAGTTTGAGACCAGCCTGGGCTACAAAACTGAGCTCAAGGCCAGCCTGAACTGTACAGCGAGACCCTGCCTCAAAAAGACTAATAATAATAATAATAATAATAATAATAATAATAATAATAATAATAATAAATAGTAAAATTTATATATCTATATATATTCTGCTATTGATATATACATGTTCTGCAGTATATATGTACATATGTTCTATAATTGATATATACATATATATGTATTCTACAATTGATATATATGTATATACATTCTAATATATATGTATATATATTCTGCCTAGAGAAATGAAGAGTATTAAAAATAAGTGTGGATAAATTTGAGTTAATTGTTTTTTTTTCTAAAGAATTATTTTATTTTATTTTTATTTTTTTCATTTCTTTTTTTATTTAATATTTTTTATTGTTTAAATTTAACAATGGTTATATTACATATTGTCATCATCAGATCAGTTTAGATTAATACATATAGGTATATAAGATTGATCAAACAATTAAACATTAACCCTTCTAAATCTACATTACTTTCTTTCTTTTTTTTTTTTTTTTAAGCAACATCAATAGGGAGGTGGGTCATGCCCACACACTGTACTCTGTAGAACGATTGTGAGGACGATATGCAATATGTCAACTTTCAAAGAAAAGAAAGGGGAAAAGAGAAAAAAAAAAAAAGAGAGAAAAAAAATTGAGTTAATTGTGATGCTGACTTGAGTGTCCTACAAAAAGCCCAGGGCAGTGGCAAGGCTCTCTTCAGGGTGCACCTGCCATGGCATTGAAGTCTCAGCTCCTTTCCTTTCCATCGCTGTTCCTCTCTCTGCCTTCCAACCGCCATGGACTAAGTAGCTCTGCTCTGCCCTTATTCCAGCACATTTCTGTGTTCCTAAGTGAAGTCTTAAGCAATGGTTAGATCCTGTGGCCTTCAACTCATCAGTAGATTAACCCTGTGAGGTGCTCACAGAGAGAGAGGCAGTTGGAGGTGGAGCCAGCTGCAGGAGGGACGTTTTCATCTTGGTCCTTCTCTTTCTCTGGGTCTCTTCTTGCCTATTCTCTGCTTCTGGATGCCAGAAGTGAGCACCTTTTCTCTTTCTTCTTGCTCCATGCTGCCCTTAGCTTGGAGCCAGCCACACATGGATTTACAGCCAAGAATATCGTTTCACTTGCATATGTCAGGTATATTTTCCCAGCAACAAAAGCCGATAAATATAAAAATAAATATTACACCATGAGACATGAACAAAATGACCATAAGTAACAAGACAAGCCTTTTAAAGAATCAGTGATGAATCTCTTATTAACATATTCTTTCTGTTAATGAACCCATACTGAAATAAAAAGCCATGCACATTATGCCATTGTTTCAATATAAAAATATTGAACTTAACATTTTAAAAGTATATTTATATTTTTGAAAGTACTGTTTAATTATATTTCTTGCTAAATCACCTGCATAAATATGATTGATGGCTTTGTTGTTGTCCTATATGGGACACACATTTTTCTTCTTTTATCTCACCAAAATGTGGATTTTTTTTGCATATTCCCTCGATCATACCTATCAGCCGTATTGCAAAGACTATTTTCAACTCCATATCAGTTTCCATAATTCAGGCTGCCTATGTGGAGATTATATGTGACATTATGATTTGCATTTGCCATGTATATTTCAACTTAATTTTTTATAAGTTTATTTATTTGATACGAGTCTCTCTCTCTATGTGGTTCAGACTCCTGGTGATCCTCCTGTCTCAGCCTCCCTTAGTGCCGTGATTATAGACATGTGCTACCATGCCTGGTTTCAGAGCCAGCATAGCATGTGGTACTAAGGATCGAACTTGGAGCCTTGTGCTTTCCAGGCAGGTGCTTAGATCACCAAATTTACTTCCCAGACTTACACCTCAAATTTAACATTTACAAATTTAAGTTTTTCTTAGATTTTCATATTTCATATGCATTGATTTGTTCTGAAGTTTAGGCAGATGGGGCTGGCAAGATAGCCCAGTGGGCTAAAGCACTTGCTTTGGCAAATCAAAGGGACTATGGTTCAATCCCCAGCACCACATGCCCCACCTGAGCTGAGCCAACCAAAAAAAAAAAAAAGAATTTTAGGCAGAATTTTCTTACAATTCTTTTTTTTTTTTTTTTTTAAGAATTTTTTTTCTTGTTTCAGAACTTTTGTTTGTTTATTTATTTATTTTTATGGCCGGCTCAGCCTTCCTTGAGGGCAGGGCTGGTGCAGCATGTGATGCCAGGGATCGAACCACAGTCCCTGCAGCCGCCCAAGCTTTCCTAAGCAGGTGCATTAGACCACTGAGCCAACCTGCTGGGCCCCACAACTCTTTTTTCTTAATAAAGATTTTAGCTTCTTAAAAATCTTTTCCAGAATACTTTTTAGACTTTCTCAATGATCATCTATGACTTTATTTGGTTTTCTCTTCAAATTTTCTATTCATATAAAATATTTTCAAGGGACTTATGAGTTTAATTCATTTCACATAGTTATACCAAAGTCAAAGCCATAAAACTATTGTGAATTTCTTTATAACATTTTCCACTGTTTTTGGTCAAAGAATGAATTCATTTGATTTATGGTTTCCATTGATACTGGCCAACCAAACTAAAATCTTTACAAAGATATAATCTATTTGTTAACTTGTATCACCTTCATGCTTAAAAATTGGGGGCCATAAATGGATCACAAATACTTATAATAAATATATCCCCTAAGTCTTTAAAAGTGTTATATTTGTTCTTTTAAAAAGTAGGACTTCTGTGGTAGCTTTGTTATGTTTTGTGTCTAGTTGTCCCCACAAAGCCTCATACAGTCATGGGGCAAGGACATCTAGAGTTTGAGAGTAACTCATAATCCACTGGGATTATGGGTGATCCAAAGATGAGATCATGGGTCTGAGCACTTCAGGAATTATGGACGTGGCCTGAGGTGAATACCCTGAGGCAGATAGCCTGAGTGTAGTATAAGAGAAACAGAGCAACAGACTTTCTCTGTTGCCACTATTGCTGTTCCTGAACTGTTGCTCTCTTCCATGTGCCCCTCTGCCTTGGAGCCAGCTGAAACTCCCAGCAACTCTGACCTAAATAAGCCTTTCCTTCCTTCATTTTTCATGCCAGGTATTTGTCCCAGCCATGAGAGAAGAGTAACTGAGACAGGCTGTCTTTTCACCTATCAATACACTGTGAATTGTGATAGACACAAATAATAACTTCCTAATGATGTCTCCATTGTTATTTAGGAAATTGTGAATATGTTATCTTACATGGCAAATAAAATTAAGTTTAAGGCTTTGGGATAATGATAATACAGTTACGTAAATTATTTGGGTGAGCTCAATCTATTACATGAAACATTAGATGAAGATCTTTCTAGTCTGGAGAAGAAAAAAATTGTCTGTGAGAGAATGATCATAGGGTTGTTGACAGCTAACTAAGATGAACATAGCAAGGGCCAAAGTTATAGGAAGCACCCCCAAGCTGAGACATAAAGGGTAACCTGTGCTCCCCATCTGCCTCCAGAAAGAAATATGACATTTAAGACACCTTTGTTTTAAGACAGAGAGACTTTTGTTAAAATGCTTATTTACAGATTTGTGAAATGATAAACTTGCACTTTTTATGATATTAGCTTTAAGATAACATATTATGGTGCCCATAGAACAATGAATTAATTATAATAAACGTTGTCATATAATAATTTATATTATCATGATGTAAAGGTGAAAACCAGTTACTTGGTCAATATTAATAATTTTTACCATCATATAAATGCATGTATCTCATCTTTCTTAGACTGATACTATGAATAAATTTGTATAATGAGTCATAATTTCAGTGGTAGTTATGATTATAGTAAAAATTGCTACTATATAGTAAATATCATGATAAATGAATAAAAAATAGAAGTACAAAGTGAAATGGTGACCCAAAGAAGGGACATTTTATTTGCAAAACATGGTACTAAGCCAGTCTCCTATAAGAAGAAGCATTCAGGACAAGGGAGAGCTAAATAAAGTTTCCAGTGGCCCGGCGGGATGGCTCAGTGGTCTAAAGCACCTGCTTGGGGAAGCTTGGGCAGCTTCAGGGACCGCGGATCGATCCCCGGCACCACATGCTGCACCAGCCCTGCCCTTGGGGTGGGCTGAGCCAGCCATTTAAAAAAAAAAAAATGAGTGAATAAACAAAGGTTCTGAAACAATAATAAAAATAATAAATAAAAATAAATAAATAAATAAATAAAGTTTCCAGAGGAAACACTCTGCATCTTAGATACTGCAGTCACAGGGAACACATGCCACATGCCAAGAGGGTCTGTCTGTACTCTACTTCTACTAAAATTTTAGTGTAGAAATGAGTGAAAGTGTACTTGGGACTAAGCAATGTAGAGGATACACTTCTCAACTGATGAAATATAATTGATTCGAGGAGGCAGTCTGTTTCTATATATAAATCCATGAATCAGTCAAAAATAACTTTAAAATTTTAGAAATATAATATTAAGGAATGTCAATGTTGGATACTCACTATGAATTAGATCAAAAATGTACCCCAGGGCCAGTGATAAGTTCTGTGTTACAGCACCTATTTGGTGCTGTGTTCAACCCCCAAATCTTAGATGCAGTGAGTTGTGGCTTTTGGAAGGTGAGTGAAGTATGGGGCTTCGTAGTGATCTACTTCTGGATTTACTGCTAAATATGTGTTAGAAAGTGTAACCCAGGAGGATGTATGCTTGGCCAGGCTCCTTCCTGCTCTCTGTTTGACTTCTGGCCCCTCTATAGTGAGCAGCTTTCCTCTGCTTCTCTGCTATGCTATTTGGGACCCTTTTAAACTGTGAGTTGAATTAGTCCTCTTTCCTTTACATTGGGTTTGGCAGTCATTTGGTAACAGAAAGGAGGGTAAGAAATTGATTTAGATCTGTAATGAAATGTTCAATAGCCCAAAAAAGTTGTTAACCCTTAGAACCTTACTCTTTATTTCTGAAGTCTTATACGTGTTCCAAATATTTTTTTGAAAACATCTTGCCATTGAAAAAATGGAGGAGCGCTGGGCTGAAAGCTCAGCAGACTAAAGCACGTGCTTAGGCAGAGTGCAACAGCCAGGGTTTGATCCCCAGTGTGCCAGCCCCACCACCGGGACATGCTGAGAGGGCAATTGAGACTGGGCGTGGTGGTAGTCCCAGTGCTTGGGAGGCTGTAAACAGGAGAATCACTATGAGCCCTGTTTACATAGTGAGACCCTGTAGACCCTGTCTAAATACAGAAGAAAAGAACCACCAAAGAAGGAAAGAACTGTTGCACTCATTAAGATTCCTTGATCCAGATAAGATCATTGTATAAGTGTTGGAAGTACAAGGATAGATAGGCAAGCATAGGTAGGGAGGGGGTTGGACACGGCCTGTGCCACTGACCATTGTAAACTGATCACTGATTTGCATTTGTACTTGAGGAAGTTCACTCACTGTGAACTTCTAGCCCACCGCCTTTATCCTCAGCCCAGAAAGAAAGGATGAGAACCTAATTGGCCTAAATTACACTAATAGGTGACGCACTTACTTGTAAAACCAACTAGCCCTCGTAAGTATGAGTACAGTGCTCCCTTGGACATTGAAAAGCTCAGGCAAGTTCTCCCTACCTTGCTGCAAGGTAGCTTTCTCTTGTGACATCTAATGAGAGAGGAGGGGAGAGAGAGAGAGACTGGGAGAGAGAGAGAGGGAGAGACAGAGAGAGGAGATCCTCTAGTTCCCACATTCCTTGAGGTGGTTCTGGTGGAATTTAAGGTAACTTACATTAAAAACAGCAATTATTCAAGCTTCCTTTACTAAGTATTAAATAAAATTTTGCAAAGTGGGGAATATGTACCAAGATTTTATATATATGTATAGATAGCCTGTTTGTTTTACAAATGGGAGTTTAAACCACAGCCAGTTTTCAGTCAATTACTGCTCCTTAAATGGGAATGACGTACTAGTTTTAGTGGAAAACTCGTACCTAAGGTCTGAGGAACTTTTCTTCCCATAAAACTGAAACTTGCTTTCAAAAAAGAAAAGTATGCATTTATGAATTGACTATCATATATAATATGCTTCCAATCTTTCTTTTGCTCATACTTTCCCAATATTTCTTTTCCAATATTTCTTTTCTATCTTTGCACAGTACTAAACATCTAATGTCTGTAAATTTGTTTTTATACTTTATCATTTAAACATTTTGTACACTTGTGCAAAATTTAAGTATGTAGACAGCTGTAGAAATATAATTGAATATGAGTAATTTTTGTGTCAATACCAACACTTAAAAGAAAATGAATTTCATTTGTGGAATTTAATTAATAATTATAATGTTAGTATTTTGTACAGATAACTTACAAATAATTATAAAAAATATTTAATCAAAATCATTAATTTTACATTTTTATTACTTTTTTGTGTCTATCCAGTTTTGAAAATTTACAAACATAAGTGACTAAATTGATTTTATTTATTTTTTATGTATTTGCTACAGAGTCTGCAGGGAATTTGGGCTCTCAGTAGATCAGACTCCTAGTGACCCGCATGTGTTCAGCCCCCCAAGCGCTGGGATCACCCGTACCTGCCACTGCACCCAGTCTCTTTCTTTCTTTATTCTTCTTTCCTTTCTTTTATTTATTTTGTTTTGTATTTTTTTCTTTTTAGGTAAAAGTCTGCATGGTGTTCAGGATCTCATTACTACATCAGACTTGTAGTGATCCACCTGTCTACAGCCTCCCAGGAGCTGGGATTACAGGTGCATGCCACCACGCCCAGTCTGTTTCTTTTATTTCTTCTTCGTATCTTTTTTCTTTTTAGGGAAGGTTCTACAGGGTGTTCAGGGTCTCATTACTACATAAGATTTGTAGTGATCCGCCTGCATACAGCCTCCCAAGAACTGGGATTACAGACATGTGCCGCCATGCCAGTCTCAATTGCTGTCTCAGCACACCCTGGGGGTGGGGCTCACATAGCAGGCCCAGGGATTGAATCCTAGGCCTGATTATAGGTGATTTAATCTGTTGCACTATTTGGCTGGCCCTTGCCATGCGCAGTCTTAATCGCCATCTCAGGGTGCTCTGGGGGTGGGGTCGGAAGGGCACATGGAGGATAGAACCCCTGCCACTGTGCTCTGCCTAGGCACTTCACTGAGATATCTGACCAATCCTACTAAATTGATTTTAATATTCAATTTTAATAGGCATAGATGAGAAGATGCAACTCCAGTTAATCATGAAACAGCACCAGGAAAGCAAGCAGAAACGCAGCAGAAATATGATACTTTCCAAACTATAGTTGGGCTTGCACAGGATATCCTTCAAAATAATTATTTATAATGTCTAAAAATACATGAGACCCTTGATATGCACAAATTAGAAAAGCCAACTGAGAATAGGAATAAATGATGTAGGGGCTTATTGGGAATGTTTTGTAGCATCACATTTGAGGCTATCAGAATTCTTTATTTCTAGATTTTGCACAGTCTGATTCTTGAGCTGGTGTGTCATAATGTGTTGAGAGTGCTATTTAATGCTATTCAGAAATTTAATTTCTAAAAGGCGTGAGACAAACCAATACTTTACAATTTAAATATATACTTCCTTTAATCAGTACAATTAGCCTACAAAGTGTTGCTTTGACACAAAAATATGCTACCTAACAAAAAAGTGCATTAAATATTCAACATACCATGCATACATTTTTTGCATAAGAAAATCTTAGAGCCAGAAGTAAGCTTTGTTACTTAAAAATCTCAAATATATTTATCAACAGTAATTTCCTAGAGAAAATAATTTAAAATGTAGAAGATATGCTTTGGCATGCAGCACTGTGAGCTATGCATGAGCATCTGTTTTGGTATGTTAACATTAAAAATCAAGTTATGGGCTGGCCAAATAACTCAGTACATTGAAGCCCCTGCAAGTAGGCACAGGAGTCAAGGTTCAATCCCTGGACCTGCCATGTTGACCCCGCCCTCAGGACACATTGAGACAACAATTGAGACTGGGTGTGGTGGCTTATGCCTGTAATCTCAGTTCTTGTGAGGCTGTAGTCAGGTGCATCACTACCAGTCTGATCTAGTAGTGAGAGCTTGAACACCCTGTAGACCATTCAAAAAAAAAGAAAAAGAAAAAAATCTAGCTTTTCTTTTGGGTACGATTTATAACAGAAGATAGTCACCATCTCAGAAAAACCTAACTAAAAGTGCTGTCCTTGGAAAATGCTTGAATTTCAGGAATATTTAGTTGTGGATATATTTGCATTAAGGAAGGAAGTAGCACTCCAATTATTGGACAACATCATATGTAAAATATACTTAATACACTTAAAGTCAGCAGTCATATCCTTATTTAAAATAATTAAACTGCACAAAATATATAAATGAATTCAATAAACAGATCAACAATTTTCAAAATTTTTTCAGCACATGGATCTTGAATTTTTGAGTATCCAGGTATATATATATATATGTTTTATTTACATTGATCAAGATCTTACTATGTCTCTTGGACTCCTACTGATCCTCCTGTTTCAGCCTCCCCAAGACTGGGGTTACAGGGATGAATTACAACACCCAGTTTCAGGGGCCAGCACAGCATGCCTGGGATTCCAGGGCCAGCACAGCATGTGGTACAGTGGATCCAAAGTGGGTCCTTGAACTTGCCAGGTGTGCACTTAGACTGCTGTGCTATCTCCGTAACCCTAAAATATACTTTTAATCTATTATTTAATATGAGATATTTGTTACAGCAGCACAAGAGAAAGACCACATATGTCTTCTCTGAATATGGAACCCACAGTAGAAGAAAATATTTTTGATTACTTTTCAAAACCGTACAACTAATTAAATTTTTGAGTTTAAATCTGAAAGACTTTAGTCTTTACTGTATTATCCATTCCTATCCCAGACAGCGAAAAATGTCAACACCTGATTCCCAAAAGCTAGATTTCGTGCACCATCTACATAACTCTTCACTGTCAGTGTAATAAGCATAGCATACTAATATCTTCTCTGAAGATAAGCTGTATACATCAGAAGGTTAATAAAAGGTTGTAAAACTTTTATATATGTGTCATAGGAAGTTGATTTGAAAAGCATTTTAATTTTAGGATCCAACTCTCAACACATATTAAATTAACTAAAATAGATGAAGAAAATAGATTGAATATAGACAGACATTATTTCAAATCTTCTTATACTATGAAATTTACCAGTATAATTATATGTATTTTAATATAAAATATGCAGTCATTTAAAATAAAATACATTAAAGGTATTCCACTTTATCACTTTAATTAAATCTTATAAAACATTTTATACAGTTAACATTTTCATTAAAGTTGCATCTTGTGCAATTTATAATATTATATAGCTAATTGAATATAGGAGGGTGTTTTCTATCCAAACTGACCATATCTTTTTCACTAACATTTCTAATGCATCAATACAATCACTTATTTTAAATTTTGAGGAGAGAGACTTTAATAGTTTAAATCTCTGATTCTGTAGAAATTAGCACAGGACACAAAGTAAATGATTATGCATATTTTATTTTTGCTCAGTTATAATAGCTTTGCTTAAATACATGGCAAGATGAATAGATGACAAAAAGCTAAGACATAATTTTCTTTCAAGCTCTTTGTTCAGCTGTGTAACATTTGAGCAGACACTCTGTTCACGGGTCTGACTCCATAGTGTAAAGCAATTCCTACCAAGAACTGATTCTATTAATTGATGCATAAAGGACATATAAGGACATTAAAAGGTATTAGAAGTAAGCTGAGTTGATAGTTAACAAAATATTCATTATAACTGATAAATCTTCTAATACATCAAAACATATTTCAGTGTAATTTATAAAAGAGCTAACATATGCAAAAGTTATGGATTTTAAAAGTATAGTTAATTATCATTTAACATGGAGGAGAGAGATTAATTTTTCCAAGTTTAAGATTTCAGACAAAATGGTGATATTTAGAAATTTGGGTTCCAATGCAATGAAGAAGACATATAACTGCAAGAAAATGTTGAGGTGGAAATCATCACAGTTGCAAAGATTGCATTTTTTCTGAATGTATAAGTCCTGTAAAGTATATATGTAGAGATTATTCCTTTAACTTGTACACTTCAGTAGCATGACTAATGTTACTACACAATTATTGACAACAGCAAGTATGTATTGAACGTTTCATTCATTCCAGTTATTTTTAAGGCTTCAAATGCATTAATCCATGATTTTCCCGGTTACAAAACCTCTTGATTTGGTTGTTATAATTAGCTATATCTTAAAACTGAGAAAACTGGGATATCAAGGAGTATATAACTTGCTCAAAATCAAATATGTAAAGATATGAGCACAAGTAACTTAAGACTTAAGCTCCTGAAATCTCAATGCATGTACGTTTGTGTCTTGTACACAGCTGCTTGGTATATAACATATTCATATGTACATGGATATACATACATTAACTCTCTTAGATATATCAATGTGAAACTTGGAAATGAATAACCATTTCAAGAAATGCATATTGTTTTCTACATCCACTCATTGTTACAGGTGCTGAGTAGAAAATTACTGAAAATATTTGAGAAGGAAACACTCTTTTAAAACTTATTAAAATGCTTCAAGAAGCCTTTGTTCAAGGCTGTATAGAATCTTACACAGAGATTGTCTCAACTTCAGAATACAGCAGAAAATATAGATCAGCATGCATAACCACAGAACAAAGTGAAAAGTGTCACTGCACAGAAGGCAATAAGAGAAGACATATGCATAAGGAGGAGATTCTGCCACAGGGAGATAAGAGGATTTCTACGTGAGGGAATCCTGAGTCCCCGCAGACCCAAGGAGGGCTTACAAACTTTAGTTATAGATTGACGAAGAGAGAACTTTCTTTAAACCAACTTAGTAGGATCCGTACCACACTTGAGTAAGACAAGTTAAGGTCAGCTCCCAAGGAAGAGCAAAAATGGCACAGAAAGGCCTGAACTGTGCCCAAAGGATTTGAGTATATGTCCAAAAGAAAGGAGATGCAGTCATTCAAATGTTAAACTCTGGAGATGGGAAAGAAGGGCTATTAGAAAATTAGTAAATTAACAAATATGCAAAGGTTAAAAACTGCTGCTGATGTTGGAATTATGAAGAGAAGAAGGCCTGGTCTTGGGAAGTTAGTGAGACTCACTTAGTCCTGGTTTTAGCTATAGATGAGTTATTTGCTAAAGACGCCATTTGGGGTAAGGATATGAGAGAATCTTGTGCGGACTTCACACCAACGCGTGCATGCATCCGGATGCTCCCAGGACTAATGATTACAGTCTTGTAATTCACTATGAATTACACTATGAATTTAGTCTTGTACCTAAAATAATAGTGGTGACATCAAAAAAGCTGGACATTACAACAATAAATAAGAACCATAATTAATGTTTCCACACAATAAGAAAGAAAAGAATAATTTGCTGTCTCTGTTTCATGCTTTTTCTTTGTAATCTTCCCTCATAAAGCAAACGATATTATACCTAATAATTCTCAATTATGAAGTTTTCTAATGGCTCACAAGATGCAGTTCTTAACAGGAAAGATGTAAGAACATGGAGTACTTTCTCTCATGAAAAGATTCCATGAGAATTTGGTTTTAATCAGAACATTTTTTTTTTCTCAGTTTCTGCTTGTATTTAATGATATCCAGGATAATAATTTAAACAAGTACTTGTTTCTGACACATTGAGCTATACAGATAAATGCCATTTTTCTTTGGGTGCATTTTAAAGGTCTAGCTCATGTATTTTCTATCTTTATATACTTTAAACAAAATCTGCCTAGCCCAGGTGTGAAGCAATATCATATAATAATTTTATATAGTAGAAAATGCAATAATTATAAAGTTATAATTTGAAATTTGATTACTGATGGACTGAACAAAAGCAAAAAAGGAAAAACTAAATAATTCTAAACCTTATCTATACTTTATTCTTGTTAATCTTAGAAATAGAATATGCAACATTATTTAAATAAACATCATAAAAATATTTGCATCTAAATCATTTTCTATGTCACATGAGCAAGAAAGAATGAAATGATAAATATGTTTGATTAAACAAGAAATAGCCTCCTAGAATGTTCTATGATAGACATACCAGTAAATACGTAGTAAGCAAAGGAGCTATAATTTCCCTTGGTGTTGTTATTCAAATACTTAATTTCCAAAAAAAAGAATGATTGCATAAAAATAAAATTTGGGATGGGGAGATAGCTCAGTGGTCTAAGTGGCTACCTGCCCAGCACAAAGACAAGAATTCAATCCCCAATACTGCATGATATATTGATCCTGGAACCCCAGATGGACAGGGATAGGACTGGAACTGGGTATGGTGGCACATGCCTGTAAGCACAGAGCTGCCAAAGCTGAGAAAGGAGGAAATGCATGAGCACAAAATCACCCTACAAAGAGAATGGACAGATATTCTAGAAAGACAAAAATTATCACATCTTCAAGAACATCAGAAAGGAACCACCAAGAAGAGCAAGTAATTAAAAAGAGGGGAAAATTGCAAAACTAATAACAATTAATTATAATGACAAAGATAAGCTTGTACATATCAGCTATAACTGTTGTTGTAAATGGCCTCAATTCACTGATCAAAACAAAGAGACTAGTAGAGTGGATTAAGAAACAAAAATCCCGCAATATGCTGCATACAACAAATACATTCAATTCAACAGGAAATTCACAAACTGAAAGTCAAAGCAGGGAAAACAATCCTTTATGCCACAGTAAACAAGAAAATAGCAGGGGTAGGTGTGCTGGTTTCTAACAATATCAACTTCAAAACAAAAATCATCCAAAGAGACAAGAAAGGTCACTACATACTTGTCAGTGAAAACTGCAAGAGAAATATATAACAATCATAAATGTATATGCACTCAGTGTAGGAGTACTCACCTACAAAAGACAAATTTTAACAGACATAAAAATTCAACAGACAATAATACAATTGTAATGGAGGACTTAACATGCCACTGGCATAAAAGGATAGATTAATTAGGCAAAAATTAGCAAAGAAATAACAAAACTACACCAAATTTGTGAAGAAATTGAATTGGTAGGACTTTACAGAGTATTTCTCCCAGTCAGAGCAGAATACACATCTTTCTCAGATCCATAATGGACACTCTCCAAAATAATCTCTATACTAACTAAGAACTCTTAAGGAAATGCAAAATAATTAAAATTATTCCATACATACCATCTGACTCAGGGCAATGAAACTGGAAATTATTGATAAAAGAAACTACACAACCACCATATGTGGTTGGAAATTAAATAACAATGCTTCAAACACCCAGTGGGTCACAGATTAAATTAAAGTAGAAATGACAAAATATTTATAATCAAATGAAAATGCAGGTACAATTTACCAAATCCTGTTGGATGCAATGAAATCTATCTTAAAAGGAAAATTTTAGAAGTATACTCACTCACTTAAAATACAGAACAAGCCCAAACAAATGATCTAATACTGTACCTCAGCTCCTAGCAAAACAAGAGCAAGTCAACCAAACCCCCCAAAAAGGACAGGAAATTATAAAGGTTAGAGCAGAAATTAATGCATTGGAGATAAAGAAAACATTTAAAAAATAAATGATCAAAGAGTTGGTTATTTGAAAGAATAAATAAAATTGATAAACAGCTAGCTAAACATCAAAAAGAGAAATTAAAAAAAAAAAAACAAATCCATGTAGTAAAGAATGAAAACCTGAAATTACTAGAAACCCTGGAGAAATTTAGAAGATAATCAATGCCTACTTCTAAAATCTTTATTCTCACAAGATGGAAACCACAGAGGACACACACAACTTCCTGGATACATTTGAAATGACAAGTCTGAGTCAGGAAGATATAAACCTCTGAATAAACCAATAAGGAGAAAGGAAATTAAAAATGTATAAAAAAAAAACTACCAGCAAAGAAAAGCCTAGGTCACAATGGATTCAGAGCATATCTACAAGAAATTTACAGAAGATTTTAATGCAAAATTTTCTCAAACTTTCCAATGAAATTGAAAGGGAAGGAATTCCCATGAACTCATCCTTGGAGGTGAATATTATTCTGATTTCAAAACCAGAGAAAGATCCAACTAAAAATAGAGAAATACTGGCCTATCTCTCCAATGAATATAGATACAAAAATCCTCAATAAAATACTAGCAAACAGAATGTAGCAAAATATCAACAAGATTATACATCCCGACTAAGTGGCTTTCATTCTAGGAATGCAGGGATGGTTCAGCATAACAAATCCAAAAATGTAATACACCCCATCAATAGAATCAAGAACAAAAACCTCATGATCGTCTCAGTAGATATAAAAACCTGACAGTGTTATGCTTTAGGAAATCAAAAAACAATAATAGACATGTTGAAAAAACACAAAAATTTAATCATTTTATTGTTACACATGGTTATGTGAGTTCATGTTAATAAATAAATAAAACAAATATAAAGAAAAAGGTTAAAATCTCATATGCTTTTCATTGAAAATGAAATTATGTGGAAATATTAACTTCTTTTAAACACTTTGATGCCAACTGTGTCTACTGGAGAAAGAGAAACTCAACTAAATTAGCTCAGCAGTTCCACACCCTGCGGTGTAGAAGATCGACCCTAACGGAGCTTCTCACTTGCTTGTACAACTGAGAAATGATGAAGGGCGGAGATGATTCTGGTCTTTTGGAGGCCACAGTCTTCACTTGAACCTTGGATAAAATATTCTGGCTTCTTATAAACTCTTTAGCTTCCTACTCAGATCTCCTTGCCTCCTGATACCGCTTTCCTGGGACACTTCAGTGAGTTCTGGGCCTTCAACAGATGCGCTTTGTACTTCCACACCTCACTCACTGGCTGCTAATGTAATCTTCTCTTGTAAGTTCCTATATATTTGTGTCTTTTGTCTTATATTTGATACATGCTGACTTCTTGATTGTCATCTCCTTTCAACCTTATCTTATTAAAATTAGTCAATTCTTGAGAGCTTATTTTTTATTTCTATAATTTATATCTTTTTTATTTTGTGGCTGTGTCTAGTTGTCCCCCCAAAGCCTCATGCAAAAATGGGGTGGGGGCTTCTACAGTTTTGGACTGACTCATGATCTACTGGGATTATGGATTTCAGTAATGATAGGATTATGGGTCTGAGTGCTACTGGGGTTATGGATGTGGCCTGGGGTAGTTTTCTGTAGATGAGCAATATAAAGGTCATACTTTATCATACTGATAATTTTTTTTTCAGTATCAGGGATTGAACTCAGGACCTTGAGCTTGCCAGGCAAGCACTTATTTTACTAAGCTATCTCCCTGGCCTTCACACTGATAATTATTGATGAGCTATAGAACACCATTTATGTCATCAGTACTACCTAGAAGCACTTGTGTCATCTTTTTTTAATCCTGAATAATTGTCTAACACTAAAAAATATGTTTAACTGATTCTTATAAAATAAATTTAATAAGATCAAAAGCATTACAAAATAGGTAACTGTTTAAGTCACACTTTTCAGAAGGCAAGCTTAAACTAATTTAGGTCCTAGCAGATATTCTTAAAATATACTATAATATATGAGGCTAAAAAAAAGTACATCTAATATCTAATAGCTAATTATAAGCAAGACAAAACGTCTGAATCATGATTTCTCATATATATATATATATATGTATATATATATATATATATATATATGTATATATATTTGTATATCTATCTATCTATCTATGTGTATATATATATATATATATATATATATATATATATATATATGTATATCCATGCCTTCAAAATGAAGACTATATTACAGTACATAGAGTACATATTAAATCAGGATTTAATCACATACCTTCTAAATCTAAGTAAGTTAGTTGTTTTTTTTTGTTTTTTTTTGTTTTTTTTGTCCTTTTGAGACAGGGTCTCGCTATGCAGTTGAGGCTGGCCTTGAGCTCACTTTTGTAGCCCAGGCTGGTCTCGAACTTGCACCAATCCTCCTGCCTCAGCCTCCTGAGTGCTGGTATTACAGGCGTGAGCCACCACACCTGACTTCTAAGTAAGTTTAAGGTATGAAAATTTTATGAATAATCTAAGATTATCAGAGAAAACATGTATCTTCAAATTGTAATAGTCATTTCAGTTTAAATGTTTTAGTTTGACATTTAAGTTTATGCATATGTATATACCTTTGTACATTTATAGTTATTACTTGCATATTTTGTTACACATATACATTTTCAAATTAACTTTTTACATTTATATTTTATATTAAATTTTACTTTCTATGAATTTCTCTTTTATTTATATTTTTTATTATTTCAAATAGTACAAATCAGACTTAAAGCAGAAAAAGTTTCAAAATGATATAGAATTTTACTTAACAAACTAATATGTATTTCACATTATGTGTTTTAATTCACATTGTTGTCTTCTAACCAGTTGTTCATATCGCCAAATACAAACACACAAAATTAAAAAACAAAAACAAAAACTAAGAAATGTATAAAAAGTTAAGAGAAAAAGGAGAGGCAATTGAAAAAAGGAGATAGAACGATGTAAAATATGAAATGCTTCTTTCCATACACCAGTAGAAATGCACAGTTCAGTTGCCCAAATCATCCTGCCTACATGCATAGATAAATCTATTTCTACCACTCCGGTTCCTGTCCTTTTCCTCAACTCCGTAACTTTCTTTTTGAATAAGTTCACTGCCTTTGTGTTTGTGCTGCAGTTTTCAGGTCCCATTTTTCTCTTTCAGGTTCTCATACTAAGGAGACAACATGACGTTAGCACATGTGGGTCTCACTGAAGACTGTGTTCTTTAGTTGTGTCTATTTACCAACAAAAGACTCAAATTTATCCTGTTTAATAACTGAATAATACTCTATTATGTGAAATACCACATCTTCTTTATCCATTTTTCAGTTGATAAGTATTTGTTTTATTTGCCAGGAGTTAGCTATAACAAATTACACTGCTATAAAATGGGTAGTTTTCCAGAAGAACTGAAAACCTCATACCATAGTGATATATATGCACACATGCTGTTTACTAGTTTCAAAGTTTTAAAAGACCTCATTTTAGAGCTCCCTCCCATCACTACTGGTGTGATCATGCACAATTGCTTTGCATTTGGGGGCAAACCTTCCCTTTTTCTCAACTGAGAAACTTACTTTATTTACTTTTCTGTACCATATTAAACCAATTTGTAACAAATCAAACAATTACCTAATGAAATCTTTCTTATTTGAAAGGATTTGCAAAAGATCATAAGGCAGAAACACAGCAGGGAAAAGGAGGAAGTAGAGTTTTGATACAAAAAATATATATTTTGTTTGTTTATTTATTTATCAGCATGCTGGGAAAAAGTAAGTTGACTGAATATTCATTCGGCTAAAGTGTTTATTACTTTATATCAGTAATATATTCAGACTCATCTGCCCTGAAATAGTAAAATATATTTCCCATATATCAAATTAACTGAAATTAAATAGATCACATAATATTCAACATTTATATGTGACATAAGAGAGAAGTCATTGTGTTCTTTTCAGGTATTCCCCAAAATTTTACTTGTCCTAAAAGGTATCTGTCCAAGAATGTGTTTCTTCTTTACTGAGTAAAGCTTCATTTTGATTTCAATATTAACAAAATGAAATGTAATATACAGTTTACTTAGCTTTTGGTCACTGGTACATGAAATTATTTGATCAAAATTCTCTATGTTTTGTAAGTTATTTCCAAGGCTCTTTGAGACCATTCATCTGAAACTTTAAATGAGTAATAAAATCTTCTAAGCCAGGATTTGATATCATTTTTTATATCAAATCCTGGAGTTGATATCATTTTTGAAAAGTTTAAAAAGTAACTGGAGAATTCTCAAGTACAAGGCTCTTGCATTTATTTCCCTATCTAGAAAGAACTATCACAGTGACAAGAACTGTTCCATATGAGAACTCTTAGCTACCTGCTAGGGTAACAGTCCTTGGTGTTCACACAAGGGAGGCATTCAGAGTCTGACTTCTGGGCATGAATTCTGGACTGATTACCACAGGAGCTTCTCCCATGTAGACGTGAAGGAAGACAGTCTTTTATATAAGGGTTACACCAAAATGGACTCTAAATGAAAAAAGTTCACTTCTTTTGACATCATTTCCTTGTTCTTCTGCATGTTTAAGAATTCTTATGAGACTAACTGCTCATCAGACTGCAAATATCATAAAAAAAAAAAAACTGGTTATTTAAGATACGCCAAGCAGGAAAAGGGAAATAATACTCTTTTCCCCTTGCCGTTTTCATGCTTGAAGCAACCTCTCTCTCTCTCTCTCTCTCTCTCTCTCTCTCTCTCTCTCTCTCTCTCTCTTTCTCTACCTTTCTCTCTGTCTCCCTGTCTATCTCTTTCTCTCTCTCCCTCTCTGTCTTTCTCTCTCTCTCATTTCCCAGCCAAATATGGACCACAACCTCAAAATCTATGAATATAGTATAAGAATATACATGAGTCTTTTCTTCTTATAACTTAATGCTCTGAATTATTTTCTTACTGTTATGCAAAGCTGAATCTGTAAGAAAAAGCAAGACATTAAAGCTCTATTTCATCAATTCTCTCTTATTTATACTGGAACTAATTCTACATTTTGATTATGCTACTTGATTAAAAGACTTTGATGTGCTAATGGAGCAACTGAATAATTTCATAATTAATATATGACAAGTTGCTCTTATTAAGGACAACGATGTGGTCATTGAAATTCAATTTATACAGAAATTTTTGTCTTTTTCCTTTGATGTCTACACTTGTTTTCATTTCATAAATGATTTCCTCACTTTTTACAGACTCATGGAAATGACTTATTTTGTTAACATACTAGAAATACGTGTGCATGTACAATCAGAATTTCACACACATGCACACACACACACACAATTAAGATGATGGAATAGAGGAATTCATAAATAGAACTGGGATGCAGTGAATATTTCGGCAATTTGAGACCAAGTAGAGAAGCAGATTGAGGAGAAGCAAGTGTGCTGTTATACCAGATGCAGCTTTCAACTCAAACATTATATGAACAGAAAATTGGCTATTGGAGTTTCTAAAATAGAGGTCATTGTTGACCTTCACAAAAGCAGTTCTTACAGAATGATGAAGTAAATAGGGTTTAGGAGGGCATGGTAACAGAAAAATTGGAAGCAAAATACAAAAGTAGCTCACCTGGAAAATTTTGCTATCTGTTTTGGAGCCGAGAAAAGACAGAGACATAAATGACATGAGAAAGTTATCAAGAGAAAATTACATGCCATTGAGAGAGGGGAGAACTCCTGGTGCAATGTCTTTTAAATAGGTAAGACACGATTAGCTTATCTTCACAAATGGAGATATTTTGTCAACAGAGCATGGAAATTTCATCTACGACCAAAGGCAGATAAATTGATTACCTATGCTAGTAGTAAGATGGTTATAGTAATTACAGTCTACAAAGCCATTTTGATATCTACCCTGTTTGTAAAATAGGAAGCAAAGAAATTGGACAGCTACAGTGTTGAAGAAGCTGATGTGGTCTGAGTAGGGGAAAAGTCTAAAGTATTTACATAAAATACTTATATAATTTGTGGACTAACAGCTCCACAAACAGGATAAAGATATCACTGGAAGTCTGTAGCATGCATGTGACATGGGCCAGGGGTATAAATCAGAGGACTAAGTGCTTGCTCAGGGAAGCACAGGGGCTAGTGTTCGGTTCCTGGTCCTGCCTGCCACGCTGACCCCACTTTGAAATGTGCTGAGCAGGTGATGGAGTCTGGGCGCAGTGGCACACGCCTGTAAAACCAGCACTTGGGAGGCAGGAAACAGGAAAATCACTATGAGTCTAAGCTGTGTAGGGAGACCCTGTACAAAAAAAAAAAAAAAAAAAAAAAAAAAAAAAAAAAAAAAAAAAAAAAAAAAAAAAAAAAAAAAAAAAAAAAAAAAAAAAAAAAAAAAAAAAAAAAAAAAAAAAAAAAAAAAAAAAAAAAAAAAAAAAAAAAAAAAAAAAAAAAAAAAAAAAAAAAAAAAAAGAAAAAAAAGAAAAGAAAAGAAAAAAGAGAATGTGACATGATATTTTCTATGATTGAATATATTGAATATTTCTTATAAATTCTTCTGAAAAAGTGCAAATTATAAAACTGACATAAAAATAATTTACCAAAAATAACCTTACATATTGATAGTTAACAAAAATGCATGAGAAAATAGTGTGGTAAAAAAGTGAACCAGATTAGTATGACTATATGTGAAAAAATTCATTGTTTGGGGATAGCGGGTTAGAATTTATAAAGTCAGGACAACAGTTATATTTTAGGTACTTGTTAATGGATTCCCAGAGGACACATGTTTGTTTGGCAAATAAGTTAAGTAAATAAATAAATAAATAGACTTCGAATCATGGACTCAAAAAAGAAATGTCCATTGAGAATATAATTCAGGAATTTGTCAGAATATAGAAAGTGATTTAAAACACTGAAATGACTGATGTGATACAAGAGCCTTATCAATAATTATTAGAAAATTAGACCTTGTACTGAGTCAAAGAGGACCATGTATTATAAATTCATAAAGTAGTAGCTACTCAGGTAACAGTATGCCAAAGAAAGATAGCCAGATTTACAGCAAAACACAATGCCTAAACATTTAACTGTAGTAGAGAAGAACCTGTATTAGTCAAGGTGAAAAAAATGTCCAATTACTTCAAAAAAAACTAATGCTACAGGTGGTTAACACATTTGAAACTTAGTAAAATGCACATTTACAAAGCACGGGAATAACATTGAGAAACTGCGAGAAAAAGTCAAGTAAGATAAATAGAGCTTGGAATATGTGGTCTTTCTCATTGTTTAAACTACACAGTATACCATCACACAAACCTGGAGAAGCAAATTCCTCATAGATATGATAACAAGCAAATGGTACTTCTCAGTTCCAATGACATAGTATTTCAGAAAGCATCTTGGGAAATGAGCTGGGTTATCCTCAACTTCGTATTGTGCCCACAGTACACTGGCAGTAGTGTTTCTGATACATCTGCTGCTTTTGAAGCAGACATGGTATCAGACTACAATACATTTCAGGCTGTGGGCTTCAACACCGTTCCCATGAAAGGCCATCGTTCTGTCATTGCAAGTCTTGAAACAAGTAATGGATTTAGCTTACCTATGGGTAGAACTTTCACCAGGCGCTTGGTTCTTGAACATGGATGGATTTTCATATTAAAGAATTGCTCTGACAAATAATTTTTCTCCATACAGCTCACCTAAAGTTTCCAAAAGTACTTTAGTTTCATTCACACAAGTACCTGCAGACTCACAGTTGCAACTTCATATTAAATCACAAATAATGACCTTTCCATAGCATAATTCACCAGCAGTTAAAAATAAACATAATATTGTATTTATAACCAGATTTTCTACTCAAAAAACACAAGTAATTTGTTTTGTTCTGATCAGAACAATGCTAAGAGATAAACATTATGTGTTTTTTCTTTAATTAGACTTAGTAGAAGATTTCCCATATCTGATATAGCTCCTTTTCATTTTACATTAACTTTGTTGCTTTCAACACACATGATTCCCTATATGTTCCATCAGTTTGTTCTTGTTGTTCAAGAAGTTATCTGTGTTGCAATAGGCATATCATTATTGGTTTGGCTTTGGATTCGGGTCATTTTGGTCCCTTTCTAAAATATTTGTTAGAATATTATGTAGCACTGGCTTTGATGTCATGAAATTCTTTAGTTGTTCCTTGT
>PVJA010002572.1:0-28370 GCA_004027025.1 Myocastor coypus
CTCCTTCTCCTTCTCCTTCTCCTTCTCCTTCTCCTTCTCCTTCTCCTTCTTCTTCTTCTTCTTCTTCTTCTTCTTCTTCTTCTTCTTCTTCTTCTTCTTCTTCTTCTTCTTCTTTTTTTAAGACATGTTTGAAGATCTGCAGCCCAAGGCAGCCTTTAATTAGAACATGTCACCATAGGAAATATATGTAGCTGTCATTCAGTTCACTTTTCTTTATAATTAAGCAATGAATCTTTAGACAGATCAACAGTAATGGTTGGTAGTTTTAGAGACGTCCTATCTAGGTAAGTAAGACGTCAAGCAAACCTAAATCGACTGAACTGAGATGAAATATTCTATTTGTTGTTCAGCAAAATGAATAATGACTCTCCTTGCACTTTCAGATGTTTTTAAACAAATAATCACAAGATACATTTTGAGTTGGCATTTAGAGATTTAAATAACTGTTGGAACCATGTAAAGTGTTTAAGGGATTCTATTTTACAAATTATAAAATTATTTCACTGTGAATCAAATTGACATATTTATATAGAATTCTGATTTTATTTTTATCATTGTATTTTTATTGTGACTATGAAATTCCATCTATTTTACTTATTATTTAAATGCTCTCGTCTCTTCTATAAATGAATGACACTTAAATTCATTACTTTTCTTTTCTGTTAAGCCCCTAGATTTTTGTGTCCTTATGATTCAAAATACTTTCAAATTTTGGTTCAGTTTCATTGGGGGCCACTCAGACGCTAGCAGCTCTCTGACAAATTTAAATGGAGTTTGGAAATAAGCAATAAATACATGAAAGAATTGACAGACTTGATTTATGAGCTTAGATTAACATAATTAGAGTACAGATCTTAAGTATAAGAAAATAATTCTAAAGGGAAATACACAACTACAAATAGTGCAATTGTGTGCAATTGTGAATTACATCATAAAGAAATAAGGGATGGATTTGTTAAGAAAGCTGAACTTCAAAGAAAACTTAAAGAAGAACAGTTAGCCCAAGGAGCAAAAAGTACTGCTTCAGTGGACTGTGGCGGCTGTGAGGTATTCTCCCAAGAGCCTCAGTGAGGACCAAAAATATCTCAATCACTTACAGTGGAGTGCATCTGAACATTTGAAATCATTTTCTCACACAAAGATTAAAACCATTGAATTATATTTCACCCTTTTCCGTGTACAATTCATGCTACATTATACATTATACATACTCATACACAAGCTGACAGCACTCTAGGCAGAAGAAGTAGATTTATTTAACTCTAAAAAGACATTTAAATTTCTCTTTGCTTTAACTAAGATAAATACAAAGTCAGAGCAAGCTGCTATTTCTTTTCTTTTTTTCTTTTTTTGGGAGGTGGTACTAGAAATTCATCATTTGGAGGGCTTGCCAGACTGGCCTTGGGCCACACTGAGCTAAATTCCCAGCACTATTTAAAAAAAATATATAATTTAAGCTTTTTAATTTCAAATCAAGCTGATATATAATTAACAATGGTTGCTATATTGCATATTATTATCTTTAAAGTAGTTGTTCAGATTACTAGGTATAGATATGTAAAAGTGTCAAATAATTTGGCATTAGCTGATCCTTTCAATAAACCAATATAAATTAATAGTACTATTATCTATCTATCTATCTATCTATCTATTCATCTATTCCCTTTTATTTTGTCAATTTTTTGTTTCCCTCATCACAGTTATTATTTTCTTTTGAGCAGTTTCTCTTTCACAATATCTACTGTTGCTTTTGGAAATTAATTACTCTTTCAGTTTCTTTCTCTTTTTTCCACAATAAAAGAGTCCTTTATTTATACTTTTGCAAAAGTTAGTAACATGTGACACAGGGTTGCCTAGTGACTAACAGCTGACCATAACCAGACGAGACGGTTATCTCATTACTGAGGTAGCTTGTTTATTTTAGGCACTGAGGCCTAGTGCCATCTACACATGTAAAAACAGCAAGTTCATCAAATTAAGATAAAAAAAAAAAAATCTTCATTGGCATTTGACCAAAGACTGACCAAAGAACCTGGAAATCACCATTTGATTAGATAAGCAGAAACTTTGACTGGCCTGATTAAAGGAAGTCCTTGCTCCACTGGGACACATGATCCTCCAGGAACTGCTACTGCTTCTACAACTGATTCTCCCATTCTATTTGGAAGAAGTGTATAAATCCCATTCTACTTGATTTCTTTTAGCTTTGTCAGTTAAAATCTTTCCATCCTTCAAGAACCTCAAATTCTCTGAATTGTTTCTGCTAACATTGATTCTTGTAATGACAAAAAAAAAAAAAAGGGGTGGGGGGAAAGACAAAATAGAGCGGGATACTCCTCAGGCTGGCACATCCATGTCCTTGCTCTGTGGTGGGAAGGAAAGGACTTTGCAACAGGTTCACCTGTGTCCATGTCAAGTCATAATTTGTGGGATGAGCTGTTGCTCCTCAGCCTTCACTAGTTTGTGGATCCAAAGAGCAGCTGATTGCACTACAGAAGAAAAGGGAAGGCAAAGCAACCCCTGCTGGAAGTTCACATATAGGAATTAAGCCTAAATTAGACTTTGGTTGCTAAATTTGTTTTCAAGTAAAAAAAAAAAAAAAAAAAAAAAAAAACTGTCTAGATTCTTGTTCCTGTTAATTAATACTGCACTGGAAGTCTTCTTATCTGAAATGGAAAGTCTTCATCCCACCAAGGTGGTCAGAAGCACTGAAAGGATGACCTAGAGAGAATTCAGGGAGAGGCAGCTATGCTAAGACAGTGAATCTTGGTGCAACCAGAGCTCCCCTCAGTTAGGTGTTATAGAAATTGAGTGTGCAGCCAAAAAGTAGTACCGCCTTATGCCTGTCTACCATATTGAGCACTTGTTAGGCTCAAATAGGAATTAATTCTGTTTTTCATATACTTGCTACTTCATGCACTTAATGTTTTTAAAACAAATGCAAATAGGTTAAATCTTCACACTTATTTCTTAGCAAATATAGATATGACTGGCATCTAAATATTTCTTTTTTTCTTAATTGCAATTATTTGGCAGGTTGAGTTGTTCAACTTTACACATCAGAAATGAAGAATACAGTATGTATTTCTAATAATGTCAAGAGATAATGTTTGGCAAAATCAAGAGAAGTAGTTTTCCTAATCATTTGTTTCTACAATGGAAATAAATGTGGAATAAAATTTTACTTGCCTTCGATAAAATGTAACAAATAGCTATGTATTCATATAAAACTACCAACTATTAATGTTGATCTGGCTGAAGATGCACTTCTCATTACAGATTTAAATAACTGAAGATTTTAGTATCTTGAAGATACTCTGAGCTTCAAAGTTGGCATGAAAATTATTCTTCCACTCTCAGTATCATCTTTCTGCTGGCCTGGGTTGTAAAGAGATAAAAAAACACAATGATTAGATTACATCTTAAAACTTGACAGCAGTCCAGACAGCTGAACTTGCACAATGGAACCTAATAATAGAAGTGGAAAAATTTTGGTGTAGAGCATCTTTTTATTCTTTGATAGCCACTTTGTAAAACTTTAGACTAAGACATTTGTAATGCTCAGTAATAAAATTGATTTCAGCCTTCAGCCCAGTAATGCAAATTAATTGCATAAATAATAATTTGTAAAGGGCAAAGCAGTATCAAAATTAATTAATAGATTATGTTATAGAAATTAAAATGTTATTAGTCATAATGAATATATACACTATTTTACTTTATAAGAAAGACTATATACACATATACATGTGTGTATATACATGCCTGTATGTATATGTACATATATACATATATATGCTCTTTTGAGGTCTCCCTATGTAGTATTATGCTGACCATGAACTAACTGCAGCCTAGGCTAGCTTTGAACTCATGTCAATCCTCCTGCATTAGCCTCCCAAGTACTAGAACTATAGACATGTGTCATCATTCCTAGCACATTTTTATAAAATGTCCTAGTTTGACATGATTTTAAGAGACATGCTTAAAATATCTATCTATCTATCTATATCTATATCTATCTATCTATCTATATCTATATCTATCTATCTATCTATCTATATATGTATATATATATATATATATATATATATATATATAAAATACATACCATATGTCAGACAAAAACTGCTAAGTTTGTAGACTGTGTTAATTTTGTAAATACAAAATTCAGGTGATTTCATATAAACCTATGTGTGTACATAAGTACAAATATGTAAATATATATACACAAATATATACTTATATATGAGAATTATGTTCCTATTATCAGAAATAAATACATGAAATCAGTGTTGGATTAAACTAACTTAACTAACTTAAACTAAACTAAAATAAGTTCATAGGCTTTTCCTCCTTTAGAACTACTGTGCTTCACAGAGATCAAAGTTCACATAATAAAATTATACTTTGTGCATATTCTATATTTGCTAAGACTCTCCTATATTATGCCTTTTAATTGAGATTTCTTCTTAGTAGCTTGCTGGTACCCTGTGGGCTCTATGTGTATCTTTTAAATGAGGTTATTTATAATTAAATAGGTTGCTATCTAGTAAAGGCATTAAATGGTTATATCATAGCTGACCTGTTACAACTCATATATGTCCTCTGGCTTTCTTATCTAAGAAACTCATTTTGAAGCATATTTTCATTACAAAGCAATGTCTTCTAGTACTAAAGCCCTTGTGTAAGTCATGGAATGGTGTGTATATTTAAACTAATCTACCCATTCAGCTAGTCAGAAACCATGGACATAGTTCACTTCTCAGCTGAGTGAAAGTATAATTCAATAGTGTTTGCTCTCAGTTCAAGAGCACTAAAATCTGCTCACTACCCAGCTTTTCAAACACCATGGTCTAAATATATTTGGTGTCTTCAAAGAACATTTTTTAAAAATCAGAGAATTTTCATCACTTAGGTTTTAATATATGTAAGATTATGCACAGATTTTAGTCATTCATTCAACCTGCCAGTTATTCAAACACAGTATCTGTCTGTCTGCTGTAATATTAATTGCTAGAAAATATCTGTAACTGACCCACAAATCTCCCAGTTAGGTGTGAACAATGATTACCTCCTGTGACTTACCTGTCTTCATATTACAGTTTTAAATTTTGCTTGTGTGTGTGTGTGTGTGTGTGTGTGTGTGTTTGTGTGTGTGTGTGTGCTACCTGGGATTAAACTCACAACCTTGTGCTTGCAAGTCAGGCACTTATGCCACTGAGCTATCTTCCTGGCCCTTAATATGATCTGCAACTAAAACTCATGCTGAGCTTTCAATAATTTTTTTAAAATTTCATTATTTTTAATAAGAAACAACAATGAGATAGTTTCAAAACACACTAATGGGACAGTTACAATAATTAATTCAATACATATTGTTGTCTTCATAGTAGTTGTTCAGACTATAAGTTGCAGACATGATCATTTTTCTAGACACTATTGGTACAAATGTTTCTTCTCCTTGAACTAAGAGTAAGTACTTTTATATATAGTTCAATCTTCCATAATTGTAATGGGTTATCAGCAGAACTGGCAATGTCAGAAGCTGTTGGTTTGAGACATTTACAGCTCAGCGTACTAATCTTGCTTTCCTTTTTATATCTTGTAGTTAAAGCTTTTCTACTGGATGGTTAAGATCAAGTTAAAGCAAGACCTGTAGAATAGAATATGTAACTTTTGTATTGGACCAGGCCAATTAAATCTCTTCAGGATTTACCTTGAAACTATGTACAGTGCTTTGTAGAACTGTTGTCGGTGCCAGCCATCTGGATGAGTCATGGCCATTGCTTTACCAATTTGCTCTCTGTGAAAGCCTGAGAGAATGTTTTCTCTCTAGGTGACTCTCCTTAGACACAATATACATCATCGATATCTTTCCTCTGTTTCCCCACAATCTCCTTGAACAGGAAATTTGGAAAACCACTGAGTTATGGGATGTTATAGCACAGGTTCTCTTATGTCAGGAGTTCTCACTTACCTTGAAGGGCTAGGGCCAAAATGTTGGCTATCCTTGTAAGCTCTTCTTTTTCTCTCAATTTTTGGTCTGCAAACTTATTAACCCTCAGAAGAGAAGCTTAGTGATACTGTTACTCCATAATATAAGCACTTGAGCTTAACACCACTGTCCTTCATATCAAATACCTTAGACTTAACATGGAACTGGCATTTTCCATCAACCGTTGATATTCTAGTAAATCTCAACGCAATGTGAGGAAAAAAAAGAAACAGTTACACATTTTTACACAGAAATTTAGAAATCTAACCATATACAAATTTATAGCAGGTCAATCCTATGGCACTTTCCTCATCTCTTATTCTTTTATTACCCTTTCTCTGTTTTTTAAATAAACATTTACTTGAGAGAGAGTATAGCAATAATTGAAGCGAGATCAGAAGCAGCACACATCTCAAAGATCAGAGTGACAGGCATTCCAAGCATGGTTTTAGTACGAAATGTTGAGACTTAGACCAGGTCTCAACATTTCTTCTGCTTCTCCATTTTCTTCGTCTTTTACTGCCTTTGCATGTCTCACAGATGACTCACACTTTCTCAGACAAGTCAATTTCTGTGCTTCTGAGGGCTTTCCCACAAAGAAGCCCCCCTCCATGGCCCAAATTGTGCTGCGCAGCCACCATATGAATCTGTGCTGCTGCCCTGATAGATGCTTGCCCGGTAGTGTCTTTTTCCCCCAGCAGAAAGCAACTGGAAATGAAGTTGTTTTAATTATTGATATTACAGTGAAGTCTATGTCACGACTTAGCACAACATCTGCTGCAAGAAAGTAAAGAAATGAAATGTAGCAGAATAATTATCAGCGATGTGTGAGCTTTCAAATTTCTTTGTGTGTTTTCTTTCATGAAATTTCAGTTTCTCTAACATGCATATGTTAATAGTGGAGGTAGGACCTTGCTTTCAAAATATTAGATTTGGACACTTAGCAATGATCTTTTGAATATGTTAAGATATAGCGTTTTGTTATTAAAGGCATAAACAAAACACCATAAAAGTAAAACACAGACCTTCAAGACTAAGAACTTGTTTTTTTTTTTTTTTTTTTTTTATATCTGTGCAAGATGCAGTTTTCCAAAGCAGCTTTGGGAGACACTTTCAGCCTCTTGAGGTTGTCATGTGGCAACTTAGGTTAAATAGAACAAGAGGGATGATCTATTGCGCAGCAGCCGAATGGTGCACTTTCAACCTGGTACCTGTCAAGATAGGAAGGAGATAATGCCACTTTTCATCCTTTGCAGGGCGGCCTGAGCCACGGGGAGCAGGCGCTTTACAATTCACAGCCCACGCCACTTCCTTGAGGCTTTCCCACCCTCAGCACAAGGCAATCTGAGGAGTGGTGGGAGCATGGAAGAGACTCACACCCCCTCCCTCTCTCTCTGTCTCTGTCTCTCTTTCTCTCTCTCTCACAAACGCACACACAAACAGAGAGAGGGGTAGAGCAGCGCAAAGAGAAAGACTCAGTCTAGAATAATATCAAGGGTAATTTTCAAATTCTTATCTTAAAGAAGTAATAATAGATGAATTCAGTTCAATTGAATAAGCCAAAACTAGTGCATGAGATGAAAATCTGACTTTGAGGAAAGTCTCTTTAAAGCAATAACATTAATTTCAAAATGAAAGTATATTTTTATTTTTATTTTTTTTTTACAAAATCTTGCTTAATGTTTTAATTGTGGCAAAGTATGGCATATGAAAAAGAAATGTAAAAAAGAAAAGAAAAAGGATAAAGATAAAACTAAGCCACCAGGGCTGCATCCAAAATGTTAAAGAGGAAAACATTGGGCAAATGAATGTTGCTTCAAATTTGATAAAAATGGACAACCTATACAACATCAGGGAAACTGGACAATGGCCCCTCTTCCTCAGGGCTCAGAGATAAACAACATGGGGTATCAACAGTTTCCTTTGAACAATCACATCATCAACCAAAACTAAGGGTCTTATATCTTTTCCATGCAACCTCCAGAAGCAGAAGCACAACTTTAGATCTGATGGCTGTAAAAAATCAGCTTTTGCTCCCTGTGAAAGTACAAATTATTTATTGTCTAATCACTGAAACACAAAAATCGATTATTTCATATTAATCACAACATTTGGGCACATTTGTATAACAAATTTTGTATGTTTTAGATTTTTAATTATCATAGCAATATTATTTTTAGCTTTGTCTTAGCTTCCAAATAAGATTTCATGATGTCTATGGACTTTGATACACCTATTTTTTAGCGTCATTTCTTTTCTTTTCTTTTCTTTTCTTTTTTTTCTCTTTCTTTCTTTCTCTCTTTCTTTCTCTCTCTCTCTCTTTCTTTCTTTCTCTCTTTCTTTCTTTCTCTCTCTCTTTCTTTCTTTCTTTCTTTCTTTCTTTCTTTCTTTCTTTCTTTCTTTCTTTCTTTCTTTCTTTTTTTCTGCACAGGATCTCACTACTCAGTTCAGGCTTGTAGTGATCCTCCTGATTTCTGCCTCCCCAGTGCTGGGATGACAGGCATGTGACACCACACCTGGACTCCATCACTGGCTCAACATGTCTGAGCCCAGGGCCAGCATGGCATGGGGTGCCAGGAATCGAACCCTGGCCCCTATACTTACCTAAGCAAGTGCTTAGTCCACTGGGCTATGTCTGGCCCTTGGCAAGCGTACTTTAAGAAATTTTGTATTCAATCATAAACTCTAACAATGTGGCACTGACTGCCTTTCTAATAAATACTCCCCTATTTAGGACAAAATCAAGGGATAGAAGTCCTTCCCACAAGAAACTATCATTATTGGGTTCTTGTTTTGTGTAGGTATGGTGTGTGTCTAAAAGTCTAAAGTTACTGATCCAGGAATATTTGTTTAGGATTTCAGCTTAACCAACATCTTGCAATGTCATTTCCTATCTTAATACTTATTTGATAAATTCAGTATTCCGGTTTCTTTCTTACATTCTGCAAGTCTTTAAGTGAGGTAGGACTTGACGCTTCCTGGACTATGCCAATACTTCTTACAGTGAATTGATGTAATACATGCAATATTGAATTTTGTAAAAGAAACATAATCTCTCTGTCCTTTTAAATTCATGCATGTATAATCTTTTGACTTATACATAGCACACTATCTCTAAACTTACTGAGCAAATATGTCTGTCATTACAAAGTAGATAAAATTAAATTTCTCCATAAAAGTGACATATCCTATTTTCTTTGTCACTCTTATTTGATCCCATAGTTTGCTTGTTTTTAATACAAAGCTCTTTAATTTAATGAAATTTACTTAAACTGTTAGTGCAGTGAATGAATTGTATTTCATCATGTTTTATTATTAAATTTTTATTTGTTCATTGATTTGTCATTTATTACATAATCTTTAATTACCACCTTGTTTTCAAAATGTGCTATTCTGTATTTATTGAATATATGTAAATATATATATATATATATATATATTTTTATGGATCCATTTATGTTTTTTTATTGGCATGTGATTCATTTACCTTGTCAGATTATCCCGAGTACTCACTGACCTTGAAGGGCTAGGGCCAAAATATTCGCTATCTTTGTAGCCTTTGTTTTTCTCTAATTTTTTGATCTGCAAACTTAAGTTCTTAAAACTCTAGAGGAGAAGCTTAGTGATACTATTATTCTATAACATAGGTGCTTGAATTTAACATTACTTTATTTCTGAATATCAAACATCTTAGACTTAACATGAAAATGATATTTTCCAACAAACACTGATATTCTAATAAGTCCTATATAATATGATTAAAATGTTACACATTCCATTCAGCTATGCCCCTACTAGGAATTTTCCCAGGAGAACTGAAAACATCATATCATAGTGATGTGTGTGCACGTATGTTTATAGCAGCACAATCTGTGATAGCCAAATCTTGGAAACAGCCAAAATGTCCATAACCTGAAAAATGGATGAAAAACATGTGGTATTTTTAGACAATCAAATATTACTCAGCTACAAAGAATGATAAACTCGAAGACTTCATATATAAGTGGATGTATCTTGAACATATACCCATAAGTGAAATAAACCAGATCTACAGATGTAAATATTGTATAGTCTCTCTAGCATGAGAAGTCAAAAGTAGAAATAAAAATGGGAAGGCATAGCACAGCTAAACGGAAGTCAAGAATTTAAGGATTAAACAACAAGGACATAGCAAGCAGAAAAATTAGGAAACATGGCAGGGATAAAACCATGCGCTTATATGTACAGCATGATTTAGACAGTGGTCCTAAGAATCTCCAACAGGTTTTTGACACTGAGAATAACAACGTGTAATACTAAAATCTTGTCATGTTATTTGAAAATATTATTGCCCTCATATGGAAGTAGGAGTATCAGTTTATGTTATCCAGTTCTCCATTGGCAAATTTTGTGATAGCATTCTTCCTTATTTGTAAAGCAAGTTTTAAAACATACAAAAGCTTAGGTTGTTAGCATGTAAAATGCTCCTTAACGCTGTCCAAATAGCTCAGTGGATTGAAGGGCCTGCAAGAAGGTTCAGGGATTGGGGGTTTGATCCTGTTCCTTGGAGTATGCTGAGATACCAACTGAAATTGGGCCCAGTTGCATGCACCTGTAATCCCTTCTCTTGGGAGGTTGTAAACAGGCAGATCACCATAAGTCTGATCTAATAGTGAGACCCTGAACACCCTGGAAACCCTTCCTTTAAAATGCAATCAATCAATCAATCAATCAATCAATCAATCAATCAATAAATAAATAAAATGCTCCTTAAGAATCTGTCTTTCCAGGGTTGAATTAAGCATTTCTGTTTCCTGCATGATTCCTATAATATCTGAAAGTTAAATTTAAATTAGACTTCTTAAAATCAGCAGTTTTTTTTTTTTTTTTTATAGCAGGTCCTTATCTAATATGATGGAGAGAAAAAAGCATTTTGAGAAAGAGGGAGAGAGATACATAGAGAGAAAGAGAGAGGAGAGGAGAGAGAGAGAGAGAGAGAGAGAGAGAGAGAGAGAGAGAGAGAGAGCGAAAGGACCACACAAAGACACAACCAGAAAATGACGACCTACAAGACAAGGAGAGAGACTATGAACAAATCAAATACACCAACACCTATACCATGTATTTCTAGCACTCAGAATGGTCTTTTCCTTAAATCCATGGTAGTGTAGATTTATGGGCTGCAGAAATCTTACTGTTACTCCATACACACTCCTTATGAAATATTATAGAAAGACAAGGCAGAAGAAAAAGACACTGAGTTTTTTAAAACATACATAAAAAATCTTATATTTGTTAATTTTTATAGATGCATATATAGAAAATCATAGGACTTTCCAAGGTTTTTGGAAAATTCCTGCAAATAAGGACCCTGGAACATCAATATAAGCTTTCTAATTACTATGTTCCAACTCTATCTGATAAAGACGTTTTATGTTGACAAATCAAAATTTCAATTTATGGTATGACTTAGATTAAATTTCTATTTGATAAAAGCATACTTCAAGTCTCTATAAAACATACATCTTTATGATTGATAAAATAATCCTAGATGTTAGGGGCATTGGAGATGGATATATTATGTCAGTTTCACACTGACATGCAAACCTATGGGCAGCCAAATATGAAAATAAGCTAAAAAATCTTGGTATCCCTGCAGGTTTATGTCAATATAATATGCTATCACTAATAAAAACTCACAAAATCAGATAATGGCATTGAAATTGAATGAGAATCTTAGGATATACAGGGAATGTGGAAATGTTCCAAAATATGATGCTAATCATTTTTCAAAATTACTTTTGAGGAAGAAAAGCTAGAATGAAAATGTATTTTTATAAGGAGAATTGTGGTTTCTAGATCTTTTGTTGTCTATTTAATATTCATTGCCCTGGATATTACTGTTATGTTTTTCTAGACAGAACCAAATTATAACATTCCTTCTCATCGCTGAGACATTTAACTTTGTATCTGGTTTTTGGATAACTCAGCCCTAGCACAGCTAAGTAGAAAGGGGACAGCAGACTCTCTTAATTGTTTAACATACCAGTTTCTCTGAACAGATACAGGGAGCTGAATGACTCACTAATTTTCAAATATTTGTAGATGTGGTTTTCTTAAAACACTACTTTCTCTATATTACGGGAATAACTAAATTGTCCTTATTATTTATTATATTTCATTTTTATGTATTCAGTACAGGCTCTATGTAGCTCAGACTTGTACTGATCCTCCTGTTTTTAGCTTCCCCAGGGCTTGGATTACAGGAGTGTGCCACCACAGGCGAACTTGGTCTCTGTCTCAGCATGCACTGGGGATAGGACCAGGGATCAAGCCTCAGTCCTTGTGCTTGTCTAAGCAGGTTCTTACTCTGCTGAGCTATCTCATCGGTCATTTGAATTGTCTTCAAGATAATGGTACTAATTTGCGATGAAAGCATGCTATAGAAAATACTTATCCATGTGTGAGACAAAGGTAATGATGCTCAAGGAAAATATATTATACACACAAGCTCTTTGACAGGCTTATGAGAGTGTGCCTATGAATTTCATTTGACACGATAGTTGGTTCACAGGGACACCTGGAGTTGTCACTGAGTCATAGAGTGCTGTGCTTCTCATTGGATTAATCCATGGATGTTGGAGCTGAATGTGTTAGCAGGAAATCGGAACAGGTGGAGAGGCGTCACTGCAGATATACACCAAAAAATTTGTCTGTGCCTGGTATGATTTCTCTGCTCTACTTCCTAGATGGCATGGAAAGGGCAGCCTCTTTCGGTTGCTATCCTTCACCATAATATTTTTACCTTGGAGCCATCTAGCTCTGAAACTGTGAACAAAAGTAAGCAGTGCCTCCTATACATTGTATATGGTGGGTACTCGGTCCCAGTAAAGAAAAGTTAACCAATTCTGAAAAGCAATGTCACTGTATTGATGTGAGTAATTGCTGGCCACATCACTGGTCATATGGATCAGAAGCTTTCCTACTGGCTTTTTGGAGGTATTTGAAAAGGATTAGAGATGTAGCTTAGAGAAGCCCTATTGTACTGTAAGTGGAGGTGGTTTTGGTAATTCTGGTAGAAGCTCACACTAAATTGGTAGAAATGTAGATGATAAAGGCAAATCTCATAAAACCTCAGTTGAAAATAAATTTCTCATTGGCAATTTGGCTAAAGGTTATATTGAAAAAATGATTCATATTTTTCCATATCCTGAGACAATGAAAATTTATAAAATTTTGAGTTTCTAAGTAATGAAATAATCTAAGACAACTCTAAGTTCAGGTTATAATGTGTGCTGGCCATTGTTTGTAGTCATATTTATTGTAAAAATTATGAGGAAAATTATATGAAGCATTTAAATTGCAGCTTGAAAATAATCACATACAAAGTTTGAGCCAGAGGTATGGTTGCTCAAGAGACTGGAACCATTAAGAAGACATCAGATCATTTTAACCATGACAAAAATAAAGATGACTGGAAGATGTCTCAGAAATGAATCAAACCTCACTCATTTAGGGTCAAAGTATAAAAGCTTGGCATGGTACCAGGCTGTAAGCTAAACACTCTAGGAAATTTGAATAGTAGACTGAAGCAAGGGGATCACAAGTTTAGAGCCCTGCTTGGAAAACATAGCAGTTTAGTGACACCCGGTCTCCACATTAAAATGGGCAAAGAAACAGAAAGAGAGAAAGAAAGAAAGAAAGAAAGAAAGGAAGGAAGGAAGGAAGGAAGGAAGGAAGGAAGAAAGAAAGAAAGAAAGAAAGAAAGAAAGAAAGAAAGAAAGAAAGACAAAAAGGACTGAAGATGGAACTTAGGGATAAGGATCTGAATTCAATTATTAGTACCCTAAACAACAAACAAGCAGTAGATTTCAATGAAGAAAAGAGGCCCTGCCCTCCCCTCCTCTTAGAAGAGTTGCTTAAGGAATATGTTTCTAGGATACATTTCACTGTGGCGTTCAAGTAAACACTTAAAGGTCACAGCAGCCATGGTCCAATGGGTCTTGGCTACTGTTTTATTGGATGACTAGCCTTGGTGTTCCAAAATGGTTCTGGGATTTCAGCCGTATGTAATGTATAAGGCACTGGGTCATGGGAGCTTCCACTGAACTTTCAATGGAAAGCCTCATAAAGCACGCATTGTGACAAAAAACTGTAGGAATGAACCCAAATGTGCAGCGAAGACCACAGGAAGTCAGATATCAGGAAAGTGAAGATCTCTCAATAATAACTGCAGGCAGTGAACAAAACCATCCCAAAAGAGGAACTGTGTGGAGAGCGTGTGGCAAGGATGCCTGTGTTTTGGATCCCAGGTGAAACGCAACACAACTCAAAATTTCTGCCACCAAGTTTTGTTCTTCTATTGCTTCAGTTCTTCCTTATACTCTTATTTCTGCCACTTAGAATGGTTCTGCTTACCCTGAATAATTATACATTAGGAAAATGTAAATTGCCTTTTTAGCTTTTCAGGTGTTTGCAGGCGTTTGCCTTGAATCTCAGAGAAAACTTTCACTTGGACGTTGGAGCAGTAGTAGGACTGCGGAGAGTTTCAGGACTAGATTATTGGGTTTTAGGTTTCATGCAAAGATATCTGTGTTACATTCAACAGAATTATTATGTTCTTATTGTCTTTATATTGTAGTTTAGCAGATGTAATTTGGTGTCCAGTGCACAAGGGGATCTTCTGCCAGTTAATCCGTAATTGCCCATTTGGCATAAGTAAGAGACTTCTGCAGAGCTGTTTGGATTGTGAGGGTACTGTACTCATCAGTGAACTCATCTACTGACTTCAACACTATGTGTAGGGTACAGGCTCAGCTGTAGGCGGGTGGGCCACTGGAAATGTGCCTTTGGAGTGCAAATGTTGCTAGCCATAATTCCCTGTGCTGTGCTACTTGCAGGCAAGGACCTGGCATCTTGGTTCCATCTCGCTCTTCCACAACGATTTGTCAGCCAAGCATGAACTGATTCTTCAAAAAACCACAAGCAACATTAAACTATTCCTCCTTGAAGAAGGTTATGTTGGTTATCTGGCCCCAGGGAAGCAATGCGAACTAGTGCGTTTAGTGTATGGGTGATATTAACAGTGCATACATGTCTCAAGAATGGACAAAAACGAAGGGCTTACAACTCGGATTGTGAAATATACATGTGTGTCATATAAGTAGATAGAGAAAAAACAGAAAAAAGTTACATTTTATTTTAAGACATTCAGCTAATAACCAGTGGCAGATAAGCACAGAAGCTAAATTATTACTGAACAAACTACTTGCTCAAGGTCCAGGGTGACAGCTCAGCAGTATAAGCACCTGCCTGGCAAACAGAAGGTCCCGTGTTCAATTCCCAGAACCAAATGAATATAAATTAATTAATTAATTAATTAATTAATAAACTACTGGCTTGAAAAATATTCTTTACAATCTCCATTAAGTAGGTATAACCATGTTAGGGTACCTTGGGTCAAATCACATAAATTCATTACAATTTTCACATTTAATACTAGATAAAATATTCAATATCTAACATAACAGATTTCTTCCTCTGTTGTCTCTTTGCCGTTTCTCTTCCCTTTTTCTCTCTCACTTCATCTTTTAGTTTCTTCATTTTCATAAGAAATTTATATAGAGAAGAGAAGGAATAGTTAATAAGTCAGAGTAAACTTCAAAGAGGAGAATACTGTTGCAATTAGAATGAAACCAAAGAATACTGGATACATCAAGGCTTCTTTTTTTTTCTTTTCTTTTCTTTTTTTTTTTTTTTTTTTTTAGAAAGACTGCTCAATGTGTTTAGCTGAGATGGTGGCTTCATCTTTTGTGATGCAGGATGCACTTGGAATGCTTTGTTGAGAATCCCTGTGTAGCATCGTATCTGCTCAGAAGGCAGACAGGCTCTGGTCCACTTGGAATGTCCCCCATAGTTTCTGTACAGACCTTTCTGATAGAGCATCTGAAGGCAATCATACTTCCTTGGGCTACTTTACACTTTTGTTCTATGAAACGATGTAATTTGACCATCACAAGAAGCTTATGCCTAAATATTTATCAAAGTCATGCTGCTTAGAACACTTTGTTTTTTTTAAAAGGAATTAGTTAACGACTAATATTTACTGAAAGCATCCCAAGAAAAAGTCCCCCAAAGATGGGTTATAATGGCAATTATAAGGAACCAGAAGTTGTTGCCTACTTCAGCTTTAATATCTGCTGAAGAAAACTAAATATACTGGCAGCTGCCATGGCTTTAGCCTGGAACTCCCCTGGCTCCCATCTGAGTTGCTCTACCAAGAGGCCCCGTACCCACTGCATTCATTTCTCTCTGCATTTGCTACATACTACAGAGACCACAGTTCCCTCATGTCTTGAATTATAAATCAAATGGTCCCCTCCATGAAGCACTGGACTTAGCAGGTACAGAGCCCCACTCTTCTTAGGACTCCTAAAGAGCAAATGACAATGTTCAGTCAAACGTTTGGATGAAAAGTTATTTTTTCAGCAGTAGAGCAGAAGTAACAATTCACTCTATGTATGAGGCTGTTTTCGTAGAGCAGTAGAACTTAACAAATCAAGAAATAGTCTCTTTGTGTTTGTCATCAAGAATTCCACCGTGTAAACCCTTGCCTGGCAAGCACAAGGTCTTGAGTTCAATCCCCAGTACCGCAAAAAAAAAAAAAAAAAAAAAAACTCCTGGGGCCCGGCAGGATGGCTCAGTGGTCTAAAGCGCCTGCTTGGGAGCTTGGGCAGCTTCAGGGACCACGGTTCGATCCCCGGCACCACATGCTGCGCCAGCCCTGCCCTCGGGGCAGGCTGAGCCGGGGCCCTAAAAAATGAATGAATAAACAAATGAAGGTTCTGAAACAAGAAAAAAAAAAAAAGAATTCCACCGTGGAACAGAGCCTCACATATTCCTCCTCTTTGCACAATCTTTTCTTTTAGCAAATCCCCCCCCATCTACACACACAAACCAAAATGTTTATAGACATTGGTTTATTGCAGTGAAATTAATTTACCTGACCAATATTAAATCAATAGCACTTGATATTTCTTTAACCAATAAAAGCTACTTGGGGGCAAACCTATTGCTCATTTCTGGTTCATTTCTTCTGTTTTGCCTCATGCAGGGACAGGCACAGAATAGTTGCTTCATGGTCCACTTGTCTCTTCAAAGAATGTGTGCTCATGGCTAATGATTTGTAGGAGCAGCTAATTCTGCATTGATTGACATATATACAGCTTTTAATCTCAGAATTTATATCTTTATAAATATAACTGAGGTATAGGTAAAAGCACAATTCAGGTTGCTGAATTAGAAGATAGTTTCTCAAAGAATGCTAGAGGTTGATTACAAAAATGAAAAATCATTGAGTAAACTAAAAAATAAGGAAGGCATACACTCTATGCCCGGGAGATGTCCTATAAAATGTGTCTGCAATGATAAAAGTTCTGAGGGAAAGGAGGTCTGAATAGAGTGCTATCCAGAACCATAGGGCAGCAACAGCTGAACTGCTATTCTAACAAAATCCTGCTCTTGTGAAGTGACACACCAAGGTTAAAATAAGACAATTCTATGAACGTACCAACCAACAACCCATAAACTTCAAAAAATGACTAAACACCTTTCTCTTAGTTAGCCTGGAGGAATGCCCGGTTTCTTGGACTATATGGTTTTGCTTTACTTTGTTTCAGAATCCCTTCTTTAGTGCTCTGTTGTCATCTTAGACAAATCTTTAAAATATCAGATGATGGAAAGATCGTTGCTTTCTGAGAGCTCTCATTTAAGTACAAGTCACTTCATCCTCAAACTTTTCCTTAAGACACAGGTCTGCATCATACTGTCAGCACTCTCCTCTGGGAACAGAAACATGCTGGTGGCGTGGTGGCGCACAGCCTCTCTGGTTGCGGTGAATAATTGGACTCATTTTAGAGACTGCACCAGTGTTTCTGCTACTGTAGATCTGTGTGGCAAACATAGACAAGTGAAGCACTTCGCTGAGTGGCAGCTAGCTAAGAAATCCTGCAAGAAGGGACAAGAACATCCAGTTTTCCTGCAGTGCTGAGTAGTGACACCATTCTGGGTTACCTTGGAGAAAGCTAGTGCACAAGGTTGCATCAAAAAAGAGAAAAAAGTTTCCTATTTTAAGTGCTTGTGTTCCATCCAAATGAAAGCATTCAATAGGCATTTGAAGGCAATATAAAATATTAATTTAAAAGCTGGGGAGATAGCTCGGTGGACTTAGTACCTGCTTAGTCAAGTAGAGAGTGGAGTTGGATCTTAGGCACCACGTGGCCATGCCAGCCCAACCCCTGGTGAGCTGCTCTAAGACTTAGCAGGGTGGAGCATGTTGGCACACTTCTGTAATCTCAGAAAAGGGGAGGCTGTACACAGGAGGATCACTACTATTCTGAGCTGAACATTGAGACTCTGTGACAAGCATATTTTAACAAAATGAATTTAATGGAAATGATTTAAAACTGTGTATTCTGAGCAATCTCCACACATTTCCACAGTAGTTGGACCAGTCTAAAGTCCCAGTAACAACGGAGAAGGGTTCCTTTTTTCCCATGGCCCCACAAGCATTTGTTATTGGCTGACTTCTAGATGTTAGCCACTCTCTCTAAAGTGAGATGGAATATCATTGTTTCAATTTGCATTTCTTGAATGAAAAATGGTATCGGACAATTTTTCACATATTTATGTACCATTTTAGTTGTTCTTCTGAAAAATGTGCATTCATCTCAGATGCCCAATTTGGAATGGAAATCTGAACAACTAATTTGAAGACAATAATATGGAGTGTAAAACTCATTCTTAATATCCTATCATCTGGTTTTGAAATTCTGTATCATTTTTATTGTTCTTTTCTTTAAAATAAAAATATATAGTTCAATAATTCCATGAGAAGCATAAGTTTATCAATAATCTATACTAGTGCAAGGGACTGAGAAAGTAAGTCATATTTATTTAATCTATTGACAACTTTTCGGGTAAAATGCGATGTAAATTCAACAATTGTCCTGTTACTCAAGTGTCTTTTTATAACAATTCTAGTTCGACTCTCATCTGTTGGTCATTCTAGTGTGTATTTGGAAATACTACGTAAGTTATGAAAATCAGTTTCTAAATTGTAGGGTTACAAAAGGCTTAGTCAAAGAGTAGTGCCCACATTTGGAGAGAATGTGACATTGAACTACTGATTAAAACATAAATTTCAGACCAGAGGAATAGCTCAGTAGAATAAATGCCTGTCTAGTAAGTGCAGGGTCCTGAGTTCAATCCTCAGTACCAATAAAATAAAATAAAATAAAATAAAATAAAATAAAATAAAATAAAATAAAATAAATAAAATAAAATAAAATAAAATAAGCAAATACCACCAATGTGTAAATACAGGTCAAACATGATTTTTTTTTAACTTCATGTTATGGCTGGCTCATCCTGCCCTGAGGGTAGGACTGGTGCAGCATATGGTGCTGGGGATTGAACCATGGTCCATGCAGTTGCCTAAGCTTGTCTAAGCAGGTGCTTTAGACTCTGAGCTATCTCAGCAGCCCCACCCATCACGTTATACTCCTGAGTTTTATACTTTTTACCCAGGATATTATTCAAGTTTATTCTTGTGATCCCAAATGGCCTGGGTCGCCTACTTATCCTAAAGCCCTAAGCAGGGAAGTGAGAAGTTAAGAAAGGCAGGATGAGACTATGATCTTGAGGGCAAAGCAGGGAATCACAAGTAAAGGATTCTGTATCTGTCTTCAGGGCTGGCAGAGCCTTTGCGGTTTTATGAAAGAAAAAAGATTGAATGAAGAGGTTATGCTTTGCATAGCTGGCAGGACTTGTGTAGCAGGCAATGTCAGTAATTCTACACAGGTGTGGTCTGGCTATTCTGTATCTCAGAGCTTATTCTTTGAAGTTCTGAGTATACTATATTCCTTTGTCAGTGCAGGCTCTTACTTTGGGGTGCAATCTTGGCATATTTTCAGGATGAAACTTCTTCTGCTGGGAAGGATGGGCTCACTGTGGACATCAGCCAGGCTCCGCTTTCCTGCAAAGCAATGCAATGTCACAGTCAGGACAGTGACTGGAAATAAGGATGGCTTTGGTTGTGGGGTCTGAGAGTAGATTCTGTAAATGCTGAGTGCTGGGTATTCCTGGAATTCCTGAAAATTCCTTCTTCACTCTTAGGATTCTTGAAGAAGGATAAGATTATCTATGTAAATTTAGTACTAATGAACCTTTAATTACAGGCAGACATCAAATAATTAACAATACCTACGTGCTGTGCTAAGTAAGTGAATAGGAGGCTGGCCCAATGGTTTAAGGCAATCAATGAGACAGACATAAGCAATGACGACAGCATGTAACTCTGTCCTGCTTTCAGTTACCCAGGGGAGCACTGTCTGCAGGCCCAGTGTCCACTTTCTGCTACAAGAGGACCCCTGATGGAAGCCTCAAATCCTCTGTTCCCTGCTGAGGTTTCACTGGCCTTGCTAGAGAACTATCATATAATATGTAAATAAAACATAGGAAGCCGGGCATGGTGGCTCAAGCCTATAATCCCAGCACTTGGGAGGCTGAGGCAGGAGGATTGGTGCGAGTTCGAGACCAGCCTGGGCTACAAAAGTGAGCTCAAGACCAGCCTGAACTGCATAGCGAGACCCTGTCTCAAAAAGACAAAATAACAACAGAAAACAAAACAAACAAACAAACAAACAAAAAAACCATAGGAACAAAGATCCATTATATTTTCCTCCCTTAATTTTAAGACTAATTTGTAGTTCTTTGTTATAAAATTTAAAATACAATAATAACTAAGATAAAAATTTTTTGGTTTTTTCAGACAGGGTCTTGCTCTGCATTTCAGGCTGGCCTTGAGCTCACTTTTATAGCCCAGGCTGGTCTCAAACTCACAGCGATCCTCCTGCCTCATCCTCCCAAGTGCTAGGATTACAGGTGTGCGCCACCACGCCCGGCTAAGATAAATATTATTGAAGTATTCTGTGCTATGACAGAAACACATAACTACTTTTTCTCATAGAGTCTTTTAAGTCCATAGACAAGAACATCTATTGGCAAACATTTTGATTTCCAGGTCATCCTGATTCTCACAAGAAAAGGGAACTTTCTAAGCTCCTTGTGATGCATGTGAGTCCTTCAGTTATGTTCACTGTGTCAGCTTGCAAGCTTTTACTCCATGAGGTCATTTTGGGTGTTGATTCAAAGCTAGGAAAATCTAGACTATTTTTGGTTGAGTATGGAAAAATATAAGGAAACAATGTGTTCCAAGCATTTGTAAGATGTCTTACTAGGCAACATGTTCAGGAAGATTCATAAGTATTTCTTGGATGTACAGAGTAAAAATCAGTCAAGAAACATATGCTGAATGTCCAATCTATGCCAGGCGTCATGTTTTACACTATTGGAAACATATGGCAGAAGTATTTTCTTCAATGAAAAAGATCTGTACCCCTCCTGTTGTAGCAATGGTGGAAATTACAGTAACAGAAATTGGGCCCCGCAGTGTCCACAGTGCTACACCAATTGCTGTCAGTGGCTCTCAGGAGTCTATTCTATCTGAGCAGTGATGCAGACAGAATACAGTTAATGTGTTCCTGCAAAGTACCTAACTGTGAGGGTGAGGCCTCTCTTCTGGAAGTGATAACTCATGGTGAAATTTTCTGAATTTCTTCCTTATAGCTCTTTTAAAAGTCTGCATTCTTTTTTTTCTCCAATATATTACCTGGGTTTTTCCTTGCACATATGACACTTTTATTATTTTTAGTGAATATTAAACATCCTTTCTAAAAACATATTTAACACAATGTAGTGTCCAGAACGTATGTCATATTGCTCGACATGTGTTTCCCCATTGCATTCTTCTGATTTTTTTTTTTCTCATCAAACTAAATAATGAGTACCTCACAGCTTCCATGACTAGTTTAAGATTACTAAGCTGGTGAGTAGAAAGTTGAAGACTGCAAATTATTGCCTGTTATCTTTTCCATATCGCTGTGGGGCTTTCTACATGCAGAGCAGTGAGGAGAGGAGGCCAAGCCTGGTGATCCCGAGGGATGCCCTCCGCAGAGCAGGCTGAGCAAGGAAAGGGCTCCTGGCCAAGAGAGAAGCTTGATGCTTTGATTTATTCAGTTCTGACAAAGCCCAGAACCTTCTCACCATTTCATGGAAACAGTGATACATAGCATTCAGATGCTTGCATGACGTTTTTATGGGTACATTCATATAACTTCTTAATTCTATATGTACATATTGACCAAAATTTCAGACAAAAGGAGACCTTGTTTACTTCACAGCTATATCCTTAACCACATAAAATCAAGTTGATTTTATCCTCAGTCCCTTGGTTAATCACCCGACATGAGAATAGCAGATAATTTAAGGTCGATTCAAAAAAACAACTGCATAATAATTTGGTGATATATATTTAGTCATAACTCATTTAACTGACTTGATCTAACTCACATGGCTAAAAGGAAAGGCTCAATTTGCACATAATCAGAAAGAAGTGGAAAAGTCAAAATGTTAGAAAGCACCTTTCAAGGTACTGGCTTCATAGAGACCTTTATAACAAATCAAGTAAAGTCAAAATGAATTGGATTCATTATCCAGATAGCTAGAGGTAAAAGTAGGGGTTAGAAGTAAAACTAAGGGTCATTCATGACTTTTATTTTACTCTGGATGTCACAGCTACTTATAAAATTTGACTCAGAAAAACAAGGTGGCTTACTTAACCTCCTTAGAATTGTTAAACATAGCTATAATTCATATTCAAAGAAGACGTTTTAATTGAAGTTCCACACTACACTATGTTTTGTTTTGGTACCAGAACTAGATCTCAGCGCTTCACTTTTGTTAAACAGGTGCTGTGCGGCTGAGCTCCATCGCTGGCCCTCTACTTTGCTTCACAGTCTTTCGCTCTCCATTTCTTTTTCCATGCATGAGAACCATTTCCTTTCCCACGGTTCTTATATAGTTCCATGCACACCTCATGTTTTGTTCTGGGGTCTACAAAGGGAACAGCATGATGCAGGCCACACAACTGAGAGTACTATCTTTGCAATAGTCACCCAAAGACTTATACACAAAAAAAGTGAAGTAGATAGATAGTTCACACATTAAGACCAAACAATTGAACTGAGAGCCTGGATCTCACAGGAATGTCATACACCAGTCCAGCCGAAGACCTAGAACCTGTAGCAACGCCCCCCATGAATTTACCTGGAGGCCAAGAGCCAACAACAATATGTCACGAAATCCTCTTCGAGGATCTGCACTGGAAAGGCCCAAAGGTCAACGACAGAAGCTAGGAAGCCTGTAGCAGCAGGATGAAGGACCTGTGCTAGCAGGCTAGGGGATCTGCGCTGGAGAAAAGAAACAATTCTCAAAGTAAAAATTGGAGCTGCCAGAAGAGTACCACAGCTACCCTCGGTGACAATAAGATCCTGAGCTCTTCCAAAGATGAAAACAACTGAGGGCGCATCAGGATGTCCAGGATAATAGGCTTCTCCTAGAGAACTGTCTTCTCCTACAGAGCCAGGAAGCAATGCTCAAGGTAAGGACCGAGCTTCCTCAAACTGAACTGGAATCTTTCTAGGCAACAGCAAGGTCCTGCACTCCTCCAGTGATGAGAGCAGCTGTGTTCATCAAGAAAGCCAACACGACAAGCTCCTCCAAGAAAACCAACAGCCCACTACCAGTTTCCCCTTGCCCCCCAGTCCTCCTCTTCATTTTGTTGGCAACAATCTCAGGTGGGCTCTTCACACCCCGCATCGCTCGGATTCAGTTCAGCTCAGTGCTACATGTTGCCCACCAGCGGTCCATCCACCACACCTCAATATAAAATTTGTTTCTCTGAAAGTCTAGGAGTTCATTTCCTCACCTTCCAATTTTCAGTGTTTCCCTAGCTGTAATAAATTGTTATGTCCTCAGGACAGACCTCAATATCTTCTTCATTTGGTTTAGCATCATTGAGGGAATTGTAAAGCCCAGAACAACGCCAAAGAAACTCTCTAGGATTCCAGGGTGGGCTAATGTCATGCTTTGGGGATTTCTCTTTCCTCTGAATACTCTGATAGATTTTTTTTTTCACATATCTAAGTGTTTTGCTACTCCTCAAACATTCTTCACTCTGCCCACTCAACTATCTAAGAGATTTAGACCTTCGTTGAAAAAAATAATTAATTTGAACTCTCAGTAGCTATTCAAAACATTTTGTAAGCATTACACTCAAAAATAGATTTGTCTATTACAAATTCTCATTCTTATGGACAAATAATATTGTTTTAATTTCCTTTAAAATTACTCTATCTATCTATCTATCTATCTATCTATCTATCTATCTATTGAGTACAGGGTCTCACTACACAGCTTGGGCTTGCAGTGAACCTCCTGCCTCAGTCTCCCCAGCTCTGTGGTTGCAGTTGTGTGACACCATGCCCATTTTCTGTGGCTGGCACAGCGTGCCTGTGTCTGAGGTTCTAGGGCCAGCATGGCATGCGGTACCAGGATCAAATCTGACTGATTGCACTTGCCAGGCAGGTGTCCCAACCCTAGTTTCTGTATTGTTTTAAATTTTTGTTTCTATACCACATTACCCCAGGTAATGTCTTAAAGGGAATGATCTATTATTGCTTTTCTTTTCTTTTTTTTAAAACTTTATTTATTTATATTATGGCTGGCTCAGCCTGCCTTGGGGGTGGATCTGGCACATCATGTGGTGCCAGTTATCGAACCATGGTTCTTGTGCTGGCCTACACTTTGCCAACACTTGCCTAAGCACGCACTTTAGTCTGCTGAGCTATCTTGCTGATCCAAACCTTTTATTTTTCAGAAATTTGTTTTCAGATTACAGAGAGAATTGGTAGTTCTGTATATATTTATAAAATGTTTCAATAAATATTGAGTTTTAGGCTAGACTTCATTCATTCACTTGTTAAACTATATATGTGCATATCAATGTTAACATTGGAGAATAGCAGGATGTAAATGGCATTCTTGTAAAATTAACTTGATCACAGAATCTGTAACTGGGTTAGAATAGTGCTGGATGTGGGGTAGAAGACAAGGATAAATGCCTGACTGCTGAGAGCCTGAACCAAGTGAAGCCAGTGTTTTCCTAGAGATAAGAGAGTGTTTAGGAAGTGTTTAATGAATTTAAATATGTAAATCACATACTAATGCATTAACATATAACATTAATATGATTAACATATGTTTTATATAATCATATCGATAAAATATATATTTATGATAATGTGATATTTTATTATATTCATATGTTCCGATGTGATTAATGATACAAGAGACAAAATATATACTAGACTGTGCATAATTAATATGTAACATTACATATAATGTCACATAATTGCATAAAAATTAGTATCTGTTTTATATACCACAAATTTCTATCATATATTACTATATTATGTCACATACCAGCATGATATCATAACTTATAGGTTTTATATTATATAGCTATATGTAACATAATATATAGGAAAATATATCTATTATTAAGTAGTTATATTTTATTTCTATTATACAATATTGTATTATATCCTGATTGTATAATGATGTAACATATACTAATACAATACACCATCTTATATTATATCATATAGAATATTACCATTACACTTTATAATATAATTAAATTGCTATATAACATTATTATCATTGGCATACAATAAATTATTTTATAAAATATAATATGTAAATTATATGTAGTCCTAGAATTATAATTAATATGTAATTATAATATAATATATAGCATATATTGTAGTAGTGTATATCAATACTGATAAGGAAAGATAGCTAAACATTTAATACATTGTAAGCAAATATATACATAAATATGCAAAAGATATAACTTATAAATCTATTGTATATGTACTTATTTTATTATACAGTATGTATACCATTATAGTTTATAATAATGCATATTAATGTATTTGTATTATATATTTAACATCTCCTTTGAATTGCTTTGCATTGCAGAGTTGTTCCTAGAAGGTAGTCAAGGAACTTTCTTGTCACACCTGGACAGGTAAAGGCGGCCACTAGAATTCAATGTAAGACAATACCCTATGTGTTAAGCTAGGATTATTATAACAAGAATGTCAAATTCTTTCGTCATTATAATGTGAGTAACAATGTCTAAAATATCTACTATGAGACTTCTGTGCAGTGAAGAATGTATAACTGTGTCTACTTTTTTTTAGTTTATTTATTTTACAATAATTATTTCATTGCATATTATTGTCTAGTTGTTCAGAGTATAAGATACAGACAGGATTTCTTATCTAAATATCATTAGTACAGATCTTTCTTTTCATTGTGCAAAGAAAAGTAAATATATATATATATATATATATATATATATATATATATATATATTCCAAGACAGTTACCATTCATATACTATTGACTTAACAAATTTCAGCAAAAACTGGACTTTGGTGTGGTGAACATCGATCATGCTATTGTTCCCATAGCTCAATAATCAGGGCAGGGTTGGCTATGCGCTCTACTCATGTTTCACGTGGCTCTGCATACCTAGGTTCTAAGAAGAGGTCAGATACATAGCTATCTCTATCTATTGATAATTATGCCATACATAAGTCTTAATATATAATTAAATTTGTGTTCTAAGCCGGGCGTGGTGGCTCACGCCTGTAATCCCAGCACTTGGGAGGCTGAGGCAGGAGGATTGGTGCGAGTTCGAGACCAGCCTGGGCTACAAAAGTGAGCGCAGGACCAGCCTCAACTGCATAGCGAGACCCTGTCTCAAAAAGACAAAAAATAAATAAATAAATAAATAAATAAATAAATAAATAAATAAATTTGTGTTCTATTCATTTTTATAGCAAGATACCATATAGATATATTAATAAAATTAAAAGACATAGTAAACCTATATATTTACTTTTTTGTTTTCAAGAGACATTTTATATATTTTTATTTTTTATTAATTTTAATGAGAAAAAATTAGCAGTATGACAGTTTCAAAACAGTTTAGTAGGACAGTTACAATAATTAGTACATTTTATATTGTTACCTTCATAGTAGTTATCCAGAGTACAAGAGGCAGACATAATATCTTGCCTAAAAAATATTAGTACAAATGTTTCTTCTCACTGACGAAAGGGAAAGTAGCTATATAACTTTCCTAACTATTTTGCATACACACACACATATATATATATACATATATATATACATATTTGCAAAATATAACTACAAAATGGTCCTCCATTTATATCCACCTTTTTTGTTTTGTTTTTTCAGAGAAGAGTGTTCCTTTGCTGTTAGAGAAGCTATATTTGGAGAAGTCTTTAAAGGACCTCTTCATATTTGATGCCAGTTCAAATATTGTAGGTATTTGTATTCAGAAAAACAAACAAACACACAGACAAAAAACAATGTAGTCCAATAGACTGCGTTATCAGCATAACTTCCAATGTCAGAACTTGTTGACTTGAGTCTTTCACAGCTCAGTATATAAATATGGCATTACATTTTATACATCGTGATTATACTTCTCTGCTGCATGGTTAAGGTCAAGTGAAAGCAAGATCTATACACCTAAAAAAAGGTAACGTTTGTATCTGACAAAGTCACTGAAATCTCCTCAGGATTTACCTTGAAACCGTGTACAGTTGCTTGTAGATCTTTCGTCAGTGTCAGCTATCTAGATGAGCCGTGGCCATTGCTTGACCAATTTTCTCTCTGTGAAAGCCTGAAAGAATTTTTTTCTCTCTAGGTGACTCTTTTTAGGTACAGAATGCTTTGTCTATCCTTTTTCTCTGTGATCCATAATCTCCTTGTACAAAAGATTGCTGATACCACTGAGTTACAGGATGTCACAGTACAGTTTTTCTTATTTTCTGAGTTGTCACTGACCTTGAAGGTCTAGGGTCAAATTTACCGCTATCATTGTAGCCCTTCTTTTTTCTCTAATATGTAGTCTATAAAGTTTAGTTGCTCACCACCCAGAATATTTTATTCTTCTAATACATTTATTATTACCCTCTAGAAGTGGCAGTTGAGCTTAACATCACTATCTGTCTAATTATTACACATCTTAGCCTTACCATGGAGCTGGTATTTTTCTACAGTCATTGACATTCTAAACTTTAAATTCCTATAGAGTGGGAAAAGACAATTACATATTTTATACAGAAATTTAGAAATCAAACCATATACAACAGTGTAGCAGAACAATCCTATGATCTTTTTTTCTTGACTCATGTTTTCTTAAATTAGCATTTTTACTTAGACTATTTACTTAAATATTTACATATTTACTTAAATATTTACATATTTACTTAGACTATTGCCTTAACCATCTTGTTTATATAAATGTATGATTTTGCCACTGCCAGGTTTC